>DWIK01000001.1:0-13942 GCA_018248335.1 Hesperopsis alpheus texana
AATTATAGGTGTGACAAGAAGATGCAACGATACGAATGTACATGTCGTCCTTGAATAGAAGAAAATCTTTGGGCATTTCAAATTCCCGCAGCAATCTGAAAATTTATCGTTGAAAAGCTTTTACTTTCTTTAGAGTATTTACGTGAAAGTTAAATTGCATCAGGCCGAACTGGAGCGGGCTAAACCTAGTGAAAATAATAGCTTGGGAGTTGGCCTTATTTGAAATCAAATATAAGACAGTTTCCAGACAAGTCGGCTGGCGACGGCAAGCAAAAATTGGTAGAAGTTCGGCGCCGTTGCACCTAACTCTTGAAACATGCGACGACCGCCCGATCGATGGTGACCCCTTTACCGAACGATGCACCGAGCTGTCGCTGCCCGGGTAAATCGCTACGCGGGCTTTATTCATACTTTTTCCAATCCTTTCAACTTGAAAAAGGCTTATCTTGCTGTTCTTTGGAAATTTAAAAGATATCAAGTGCTCCGTATTGTTTCCTAGAACTTTCATCTTAAAATAATGCCTTTGATTTTTAAAATAATTCTGTAAAATTACATAAATATAAAATTTTCGCTTATTCTGTGACCATTTAATAACTGTTTTATTTTTGGGCACCTACTCCTTTAATCCTAAACTTTTACCATTCTAGTCATAAGTCCAACCACGCTCTGTATTTTTTTAAACCGTTCCATACACTTACAAGTGCTTACACTATTACTAGTAATTTTTAACATGATTATTATGATTTAATCTAAAGTGACCTTTACAATCGCCGATCATATACAAAGATAAAATGTCGTTATTTTAAAAGCAAATCTTAATACCGGATTACAATACTTATCAAAATCAATGAACAAAACAGACGTCACAAAAGTTAATCTGAACAACTTTCATTTTTGCATTTTCTATTTCAATCTTCATATTAACAAAGCTTTTCGTCCACTCCTTTGAAGGATAACCCTCTAAAGACCCCTCCTCAAAATCCCGTAAAATCATATAGAGAGCGTTGAAAAGCGCGTGTGGAGCGCCGATAGGGGGCGCCATCATCGGAAACCCATTCTGAACCAGCCGAGCATGCCGATCACCGGCGAGCTACCAGGGTTTGCACTCTGTGGCTTATCTACTCTGTGGCGGTCTTACTGGGAGGATCAAAGTTATTGTACTCCTTTACAATTTCATTTTGTTTAGTGTTTGAATCTATGAGCAATCCACCCGCTGGTCCATCATTGTGCCATTTTCCCGTAGCTGCAGCATCGGTGCTGCACTCGTAGTAGTCGTAGCGTAATGTTTTATAACTTATGACCTTCCTCGATAAATGGACTATACAACACAGTTGAAGTCTAACACGAACCCATTTGGTAACGTCACGCTGTGCCACACGTAGGCGTGTCCCTACACATTACACACAACTAAACATTAGGAAGTAGTAGTATCAACATTCATAAGTAGATAAAAATTAAAGTGAAAAAATTATAATTACGAAAACAGAGCCTGAAACTAAAATTAACACAGAATTAATAGGAATAAAAAACTAATAGGTAATCTAAGATAATATAAGAATGCAATATAATATAAGAAGGAAACGAGTATTTCATATAATTATGCCATTTTTGTTGTTTGCAGATTTTTTTTTCGGATAGCCCGGTTCTGAAAGTACTTAATACTAATTTTAATGTTTGCTCTCCGACGCATTATTTATAGAGGTTTTACTGTACTTTATATAATTCACATACAGCTGTCTTAACAACTTGTAAAATGCGAGCTATATTATTACCACGGTTGCAGTAACGGTACTGGAATATTTAACAAAATGAAGTCATAATAAAGCTATCTGGTTGAAACGTAAAGCGAATTACGGGGTGTCCGTCCACTTCTCTCCTGGCAGATGAAAATCTTTATCGCCATTAAATTAAGCGCGCCAATTAATCGATTATGGCAAAAAGCACGCTTAGTTTGGCAAATTCGGCCTGCGCACACTCTCGCCGGGGGCGACGTAATCCAGTTTGTGCACCGAGAGCGAGTGTAGGGCTACCATGCCATTTCCGAAATCTAGGATATATATGACGGCTCTACGCCTATTTTATTAAGAAAAATGTGATTTTTTATTGATGCCTTATGTAACGTCATTTCTGATTACAACAGAGTTGTCACTCTGACGTAATGCCGAACACTGGAGAGGCGGCCATATTGAATTTCTGACAGACTATCGTAACGAGTCGAGCGAAGCGCACGCATCCACGTGTTCGGCAGACGTTATATTTCAATCGGGAATTATTTTGTTAATCCTTGCTGATTTTTATAAAAATTGTATTGTAATAGTTCAGAATTATAGTGCAGTGATTGTGTATAACCGTATTTCTATTGAAAAGTCATCTCCTCGCCCGATAACTCACGCCACATCATTCGATATTATATCGTACAAGAGATGAATAACCTAGCCGAGAAGGACGAAGTCCCCACATCAGAAGTGGGATGTGGAGGGCCAAATCGATCTGAGGAGGTTATAAATGAGAGTGTGCAAAAATCAAGTGAAAAAGACACGCCGGAGACCATTAATTTGCTTACTGGAATGGAATCGATTACGATTGGAGACGAGTATATCGTCTACTGGCAGCCGCGAAGACTACTCCAGTACCACATAGTCCCACGCAGCTCATAAATTTTGACCCGGACGACTCAGAAGCCGATATCGAAGGTTGGTGCAAAATTACAGAGATAATAGTAACTAGTCGAAGCTTAGTTGGCTCCGACCTTCTTTTGGCCTTAATAAACTCGCTTAAAGGTCGCGCCGCGTCCTGTCTTACTAAATTGCGCACACCAGATGTCGAATGGCCACAAATTAAACAACTCCTACTTGCTAAATTCGCGAGGCCCATGCTCATTCAAGATTATTTTGATACTATTATGAGATTCCAAATTGGAACCCAAGAAACAGCGTCGGAAGCCGCTTTACGGTTATGGAGCCTTGTAGAGCGCATACCAAAAGTTGATATGCCTGAGGATGTGATTGCTGGATTCGTCATATCAGTCCTTTGTCAACGAGATGCCACAATTAGGAGGGAATTAAACGCCTACACAATAACAACTCGCGCGCAGTTATGTCGCATATTGAGTAGCATTTCCATCAAGAGGCGCCAAGAGGACAGCGATATATGCGAGGTTCCAGCAAAGAAGAGCCGCGTCGTACCCGAATTCAGATACGGTGCTCGCATAGTGGAAGCAGGCGAAAATCAAACATCACTTCACCATCTCAGCAGACAGCTGACCCGCACAAAAATCCCCGTGTGCCCGCTAAACACCAGGAACGGGATTGTTTATTCAGCCCAAGAGAGAGCGCAGGTTCTGGCGGAGTGCATGGCAGACCAGTTCATGCCGCACCCGGCTAGTGCAGCCGTCCGCGAGCATCACGAGCAGGTGGAAGAGCGCGTCAGGGAGTTCATCAGTGGTCCGACTCCTGACTTGGAGGGTATCGAGTTCATCTCGCCCATCGAGACACGGAAGGTTGCCGAGAGCCTTTATAGGCGTAAGGCACCAGGCACTGATGGCATACCGAACGTGGCAATAGCAATGCTGCCGAAGAAAGCCATGGTCGTTGTGACCAGGCTATTCAACATCCTGCGTACTGGACACTTCCCCACCATCTGGAAGTTGGGCAAGGTCATCATGCTGCCGAAAGCAGGGAAAGACCATCGAGTCCCTGCGAACTATCGTCCCATCACGCTCCTGCCAACGCTAGCGAAGCTGTTCGAAAGGCTTGCGCTGAGACGACTGCGTCCGTCACTTGCTTTAAGGGACGAGCAGTTCGGCTTTCGCGCGGGTCATTCGACATCACTACAGCTGACCCGGGTGATCCACCACTTCTCAGACGAGCTCAACTATGATCGGCAGACGGTAGGAGTCTTTCTCGATATAGAGAAGGCCTTCGACTGTGTGTGGCATCCGGGGTTAGTCTACAAGATGTTGGATGCATCCGTGCTGGCGATGCTAGTTAGGCTGGTTGTGTCGTACTTGGAAGGAAGGTAGTTCTAAATTTCGGTGGAAGGATGTGCCTCTGACTAAAAGCCGATATACGCCGAGTCCCCCAAAGTGGTTGCTTCTCGCCCGTATTGTACGCGTTTTACACCAACGACATCCCCAACCTACAGGGACAGCTGAAGGAGTGGGAGTCAGATGTCATGCTTGCACTGTTCGCGGACGATAGTGCGTACTTTGCGTCGTCACGCAAACCCGAGCTGGCAGCAGCTAAGATGCAGAAGGTACTCGACCTTCTACCAGAATGGCTGGAGAAGTGGCGCATGGCCGTCAACGTCGGAAAGACGGTCGCAATACTATTCGGCCGTAAGCGTATCATGCCGCCGTTGCTACGTCTCCGAGATCAGGAGATACAATGGCAAACCAAAGTTAAGTACCTGGGATGCAACATCTACCGCTCGCTGCGGATGGTCCCACAGGTCAAGCATGCCATTGACCAGGGGCGAGCCGCACGAGCGATGCTCCAACCGGTGTTGTCATCCCGGCTCCCAATCCGTACTAAACTAGGCATTTACCGGACCTATGTCCGATCAAGGTTGACCTATGCGGCGCCGGCATGGTTCGCGTCGATAGCGAAGTCATCAAAGCGCCGACTGCAACAGTAGGAAAACATCGCCCTGAGAATGATCGTGGGGGGTGGCCGCTACGTGAGGAACGACGTGGTGGCGCGCGATCTTGGTGTAGAGCCTTTGGAGAGGTGGGTGGCGTTGACGGCGCGTCGTATGTACGATAGTGCCGACAACGGACCACATCTTCACCTAAAAGGGATCGCGCCTCTCCACGCCCGACCTCCCGAAGGTCGCCCGCTCCCGCGGAAACTCAAGGGGCTGGTGTCGTCCGACTCATCGTCGTCCACGGACGGCGAGGAGTCGGACGACTAGCCGGCACGGTCGGCGGATGACGACCGTAGTCAAGCTAATCACTGCCGGAAGGCAGGTAGTCGTCACCCGGGGGCAGTCTTCTCTCTGTGCCTGTCCCGGGCAAGGAGGTCCCACCTCGAGGCCCGTAGCCCCTACTCAACTGAGCCATTAGGAGCGGTTAGGTAGGAAGATAACTAGGTAGGTAGGTAGGTAGGAGGCTGTTGTTGGCGCGGCGGGTTTCCTTTTGCGTCTCCTGCCGCGTTGTCGTCTTCTTCGGACTTTGGAGGTCCCTCTGAGAGGTCGGTCATTCGCCGGGGCCATCAGGGAACCTTGTGGTCCCGCGTGGCTCGGCGTCGGGCCCTCCCCAGGGGCGGGAGAGAGACTGCTGTTGTTCTCGTTGGTGGCATTCTTCTTTTTCTCTTAGACATGGCCTGTGGGGCCACGCTGGTGGTAGCGGCTGTAGTGCCTGCCCTCTTGTTCCTCATTTCACGGCGGAATATGGGGCAGGCCGCGAAGTTGGCTGGATGGGGCCCGCCGCAGTTTACGCATGTGGCGGGCTCCTCCAGCGGCCGCTCGCTCTCCTGTGCATGGTATGGTCCGCCACAGCGAACACAGGCCAACTGCCTATGACAGTTATGGGAGCTGTGGCGGATATTCTGGCAGCGGTGATACTGCGCAGGGCCTCTTTTTCCTCTCCAAGCTTCTATCTGCACGTTCGGCATACCCATGATGTTCCGCACCTGGTATATGCCGTCCCCTGCGGCCTCTTATCTGCTGAACGTATTCCGCATCAAAACCCTGGCTCTGTAAGTCCTCTGCGATCTCCTCTGGCTCGGTGTTGGAAGGCAGCCCCCTTATTGCCACCTTCAGGCTCCGCTCGGAGGGGTAGGAGTAACAGAACCAGGAAATTCTGTCGGTTTGCTCGAGTTTGGTCAAGTAGGCCTGTATCAACCTAAACTCGTCGACGTCGAGTGGGAGGAAGCGTACTCCGTTTCCATAAGGCCGGCAGTTCGCATCCCTCCCAAGCTTTTCTTTAATAGCGCGCAGGTGGTATGGCCATCCCGGAAGTTGCTCGACAACTATAGGCGGATGTTTCCTCTGAGCGGGCATCGCGGCGGGCGCGGCACTCGGCCCTGCGGAAGGTGTGCTCTGCGCGGTAGTCGACGTACGCGGGCGTTCCGACGCAGCTACGGATTGCGCGGCACTCAGCCTTCCGGGGACGGTGTTCTGCACAGTACGCGGGGCGCGGTTTGCGGAGGCGACCGAGGGCGCGGCTTTCGATCCCGAGGGGGCGGTGCTCTGCGCTATTAAAGGCGTTGACGTGGCCATTGCGTAGGTCTTCCTGGTTGATGGTAAAGATGTCTCACCCCCTACCTTAAGGGGATGTGAGGGGGCGGGAGGTTTCGGAGAGTCGTTCTGGTGTTCGGATGTGGAGGAGTACTCAGAGTCTGGTTCTGAGTCTTCCTCTGAGGCTGCGGTGTCCAGCCAGTCACTCTCCGTCGCGGCACTAGCGCTTATATACCTACACACATAGAAACATCTGGATACTAATAATAATACTGGCCTCGAAGTTGTAAACAACTCCTTCCTTAGTCATGCTCGTCCCGAGGTACCTACTACGCCTAAGGTACTTCGAACAATGGGAATGCTCTAGCACGGCAACGCGTTGTAAACAACATTGTACTTTGACAAAGATCATACCTAGCGTCCTTGCAGTAACTCGGTCTGTAAGTTGGCTTTACATATTGTAATATCGCATTATATAATGTAATTTTTTTTAACTTTATATCCAGATACAACGACATTCCGATAGTGCATGACCCCGCCATCTACCGGCGCCTGCGCGAAGGCGGCATCGACCACCCGCTTGCCATGCATGTGGCGCATCTGTTCATTCGTGATACCGTATCGCTCTTCTCAGAGAAGGTGCATCAGGATGATGCCAACGACACCGATCACTTCGAGGTAAGTAACTACGAGTATATTATTATATTATAAGGCGTTGTGCTTTAGATTTTGGTCATTCAAGAGAGAGAGAGGTCATTATCGATGATGATTGTCAAAAAAAATTACTAACCCTCTACGCTACGGGACGCTTAGCTCTACGTTCACGTCTCAGTTCCGTGACTTAAATTACAACAAATATTAACAGTATAAAGCCTCTGAAAGTTAAATTATAAAAACGCATTGTCACTTATTAAATCTGAGTTAATGTTAATCTACAATAATCTAGATAAAAAACTGTTATCTGTATTTGGCAGGTCATCTGGAAAATGATTTTTTTGGAAGGCTTCCGGTGATGCGTGTACGGCATTAATAACTCAACCTTATAAGCTGTAAAGCTTAAAGTTCACGTTTGCGTATGCTCTGGAGTTGTTTATATTTTTAATTGCATCAGATTATACGTAAAATATAACGGTGAAGCCTATTTTTCAAGCGTTTTCCTCGAATTTTCTGAGATTCACTGAGACTCACGGTGTCGCTCATAAATTAGCACTTAGGCCACGACGTAAGAAATGTTCTAATATAATATCACAATTGTCTTTATTGTGCCGCACACATGCAAACAGTGCTAGCATTGCTAGCGGGCTGATTGCAAATTGTAATATCATATCGGCCGCCATCGGTTCGAGCAGTCATATTACTACGTGCTAGCAGGAAGAGTCACGTTTCATTGTGCTCAGGCGTGTCGCGTGTAGTCTGAACGAAGCCTAACGTTCTTCTGGACGCATACCCTGAGTGCGATCTGTTTGCGGATGAATGGCCGAAAATATTGTCGGTATGTTTGCAGTTCTGCGAGCGAGAAGTATAGCTGTGGTGTTTCTATAATTAATGTAACTGGATTTTTCGTTTTAATTATCTATACTTATAAATAAAATTGGAGAGTCTGTTTGTAATATTAAAATAACTGCATTTTACTAAATGTATACATGATACCTATACAACACATTTTTACAATTTTTGTCTGTATGTCTGTCTGTCTGTCTATCTGTTTGTTCCGAATAATTTCTGGCTTTGACCGATTTAGACGGGACTTTTACTGGCTAATGTAATAAGGAGTAACATAGGCTACTTTAATTTTAGAATTATGTAGAAATTAATTTTCACGCGGACGAAGTCGCGGGCGCAGCTAGTAATAAGGTACGGTAAGGATAATTTTCGGTAGACTAGAGTTTTTAATATACCATTTTGAACCGCAAATATTGAAATTTTAAGCCACAAAGAAGTACTCCTACAGGCCTCCAATACTTGTAGTAGAAGTTAAAGTGTGAGTAAGGAAAGAGTTAGTACCGAGCTTCTAAGGATATTGATTTATTATACTTAAAGTCCCCCACTTGGCTAATAATAATAATAACGCTTCACACTCACAGCCCCACACTAGGATTCCTTGTGTTGTGAGTGCCATGGTCACATACATAGCCGTAATATACAGCCAGACTGGTAACAGAAACAAAAATTCATCATTTATTTTTCTGCCCCGCCGGGAACCGAACCCAGGACCCTTCAAATGGTGGACTAGCGTGATGATTACTAATAACATGCGGAACGTTGGAAATTTTAATGAAATGTAAACAAATAATTACTGATATATTTTACTTCCAGCTAATGTAGTGAATACCGATTATCATGTTGTTTTTACTAACACCTACTTAATTTCTTGAATTCACGAGCGTAAAGTTTACGGAATCAGACCAAATAATTTATTTTTACTCGACACGTTTCTCGCGAATGTGTAACAGGGATTCCTGAAATTCGTCAACATGATTATTCTGTAAAAATAATTTTATTAGTTTTATTAATCTATACTTATAAATAAAATGGGAGTGTTTGTTTGTAATATTAAAATAACTGCTCTTTACTAAATGCATATGGATACATGATACCTATACCATAACAACACTTTTTATAATTTTTGTCTGTCTGTCGGTCTGTCTGTCTGTTTGTTCCGGTAATCTCTAAGACGGCTGGACCGATTTAAACGGGACCTTCACTGGCAGATAGCTTATGTAATAAGGAGTGACATAAGCTAAGAAAGTTGTATAATTGACTATTTGTACTTTTTGTAAAGCAACAAAATATGGTGATAAACTCATGCTCATATTCGATTACTCATAAAAATTTGAAATCCCTCTGGTGTGGTATGTCTATGGGCCTGTGGGGATTTCCCTTTTCGGCTTCTTTTTACCACTCTAGTAAATATATGTATGTTTATTCTCATTGATTTAACTATCTAGGATAAGCATGGCATTGGACGTGAGTGTTTGTTATTTACAGGCGAGCGGGGTGAGCGGGGCGGCGGGGGCGGTGAGCGGCGCGGGGGCGGCCGCGGGCGCCCGGGGCGGCTCGCTGCGTACACCGCTCGCGCGCACTCCCGTCACCTTCAACGCATCGCAAGTCGCCAGTCAGTATTTTATACACTTTTAGATATATGTATATAAGCAAACTGTAGAGCGCTACTAAACATATGTGAACCACGGGCAGGAATATGAACCATTAATCATTATGATTATCAAAATTAGTGCAAACGAACCGATTCATTGTGTCGGATGTGGCGCATGACTATGTTATCGCTATTTTTAGCTTATTTAGAGGATCTGCACAATGGGTCTTGTGCGGTAAGAGCTCTGTATAACTTGCTTATGTATACGTTTACACTTTATTAGTTAGTCCTACAAATTTTGTTCGGTCGTTTTCCCGTTTTAGCAATAGTTATACTTGGCCCACTGCGTTTATTGGTTGTAGCGTAATATCTTTTATCTTTTTTCGATAAATCTACCATTAGTTGAAATTAGCGCACTTAAGGTTGCGAACGCGTATAGCCCCGCTGACTGTGAGTCGTAAGCGATCGCACAGGTTAAGCAACGTCGGGCGTGATCAGTATGAGGATGAGTGACCGCTAGTGGCTAATTTAATACGCACTTCCGTGCTTCGGAGGCTACGTTAATTCATCGGTTCCGGTTCTTATCGATAAATAACAGCCGTCAAACCTGGTCGGAGGCTTTATGGGAGGATTAAAAACATACAACAAAGATTGGCCACTAACCCTAATCTCCGTCAAACCAAATTGTACGTGGTGGAGTACGCTCCAAACTTTCCCCAATTGTGGGAATAGATCTGGCTTAGCAGTTGGCCCTTAAAAGATTTAAAACAAATTAAAAAAAATAAACTTTATAATATTAGTACGAGTATAAGATTGTATCTTAACATATTTCATAACCATCCTCATTTTCTAAAAGACGGGGTAGCATATGAGTACGTAGCCATTTGGTGATAGGAGATCGCTACATTCTGCCGACAACTGCATTCAACTTCAAGCTAACTCAAGCCTGAGATCGGACTGTTATTTGCCCCCCTGCTGCGAATTATGGTCGCTTTATTTATCTCATACATTAGAAGGGTTTAAGCCTTAGTCAATCAAACTGGTCAGGTGTATTGATGGAGCTAACAAAACTGATATTAAAATAGACCAGCAACAATTTTGTTTTCATTCCACTTTTTTCATAGTCCATTTTAAATACAAAGTTCCAGTCCATAGATGGTTGTTTAAATATAATGTGTAGTTAAAATTGCAGAAGCAAAACTGCAAGCGGCACTATCGGAGGAGGGCAGCGCGGGGTCGGGGTCGGTGGGGAGCGGCGGCAGCGGCGCGGGGGTGGCGGGGGCGGGAGCGGGCGGCCGTTATTGGGCGGGCGGGAAACTGCCCCATCTGCCCGCGCCTTCCTAGCGCCCGCCCTCCGCGCGCCGCCTCGCTAAGGTAGCCTCATTGTGCAATTTTCATCATAAAGGGACTATAGAGTTGCAATTCGTAAAGTGTTAGAAGTATCTATACCAAAAAGATGTAATGACGCGACTCGGCTAAAATAAAAATGGCCCTAATTATGTACTCTGGGTCGAAGTACAGATAAAATAAATGGGCCGCCTTCGAAAGAAGACAAATATGGCTGATAGAGTTTTGAGAGTTGACAATTATAAAAAAAAAATTAATTTGAAAATTTGTAGCCATCTTACACTTATAATTTCTAAAATCGATAAAAAGTAAATCACCTTTTATCAAATTAGAAAGATTTCACTCATATTATAATATATTAATTTGATATGACAGGTTGGAGAAAGAGGCCCTTTTCAATTTGTGCGTGTGTGTTCAGGTTTCATCCCTGGAAGCGCCGCGGCGCGCGGGCCCGGGTGGCGCGCGGCTCGAGCTGGAGCGGCGCTCGCTCGACCTCGAGCACGAGCTACGCCGCGACCGCGACTCCGACGCCTCGCTCGACGACCGCGACCGCCGCGTCTGACACTCTCTATGACTACACTCACACCAACACCAACACACACTACACTCTGCATTGCTGGAGGAGTGCCGCAAGGAACCTTCTTGGAGCCACTTGAATAAAGTTTACGCAATAATAACAGTATACTGATGAAAAGGTGTTGCAGAGGACCTTCTTGTGACGACTATATAAGGTTTACCACTAAGTAGAGTCTTGAACATACCCTTTGGTGGAACAGTAGTATGCTATTAGTACACTACTGGAGGAATTTCGCAGGGATTCTAATTGTGACCACGTAATTAATTATAAAATATGCAGATACTATTAGTACACTACAAGAAGAGTGCTGCAGGGTGCCTTCTTATGACTACTTGTAAAAATATACCCAGATGCTACCAGTGTATGACGGGAAGGGAAGTTGTAAAGATCCTTCTTGTGATTAACTAATTTAAGACTTACTACTGCAATATGAAACTGCCCTACTTAGTACACTGTTGGAGGGGTGCTCCAAGGAACTTTGTTGTAACTAAAGGATACAGGAGTGCTCTTTAGAGCTATTATTATGATACAAACCTGCTAGAAGGACACCGAAGACAGTCTTGAGACTATTTCATTCAAGGTTTTGTTTCTTAATACCACAAGGACACTTCCCTTTTTCTTTTGTCTTGGAAACGAAAGTACGATAAAGATACCCTGCGAAAAGATGGAGAAAATTTGTGGTAAATTGTGGCAAATTGGGCAAAAGTGGCATCATTAGTGTGTTGGTTCAAGATAATTTAAGGTGAAATTCAACTTAACTTACACGGTATCTACTACACTTACAAATGAAAATCAGAGTAGGTATCTGTAATTTTAAAATATCCACTTTTTACTAACTGCATACGGATATATACGCGGTACATAATATATGTAAATAACATCTTTTACACATTTAAAAAATATTGTCAGTTTGTTCAGGGTAATCTTTGGTAAGACTAGACTGATTCTGACGGTACTTTTACTGGTAAATAGCTGGTGCAATAAGGAGTAACTTGGACTACTTTAATTTTAGAAACATGAATAGATTAATTTCCACGCGGACGTAGTCGCGGGCGCAGTTAGTTATTTAATAAGAACTGTAATTAGGCGGGCAAATAAGGGTGAAAAATCTGTATAAAAAAGAAAATTTTCTTTATGTAAAATTCACGTCACAACATTTATAACAGTATCTCTTTCGAAACGGCTTAACTAATTTTTAGAGTTTATTCCTTAAGTGTGCGTCCACATTACGAGCCTAGCGCGGTTACGATGACGGGCGCGAATCATATCAAACATATGAAACGCGCCTTTGCGTCCATATTGTAATGTCTAAGACGGAAGCCTAGTACGACGGGACTAAGCAAGATAGTGCACGTAAGTTTCAAACGCTTCTGTCCGCGCGTTCTGGCCACACTATGGGCTTAGTCTACGAGCGATCTAATGTGTGGGTGGCGGGCGTATCAAACTATGTAGTTCGGTCTTGTCGCTCGGCTGATATGCATTGAATCGCTATAAGAACTTGCGACTCACTATGGCCACCTCACGCTACTACTCGCCGCGTCCGCCTATGCCCTAGACACCGCCTATTTAGTGGGGACGCACGCTAAGGAACAATTTGAGTTATAATTTTGTCAGGAGTAAAATCTGGTGTAATACGAAAGTTGAGGCGTTACGTAGAAAGAGACAAAACATATTATTATATATCCGTAGGATTAAACGTGAAAATGAATGAAATGGAATACATTACACATCGTATCTTATTATTATTATGTATTATTTGAAACTTACTTTATGTAACACGCTTTTATTGAAGTAATATAAATAATCCGAATAATTATAGATATAATATGTTTGTTTCTCTTATCGTTTTAGAAGATGTGACTCTCGTTTTTTATTCGATATATAGGTAATTTAGTATCGTTCGTAAGGAGTAAACTCCCTTCGCGCATCGGAGCTCACAAACACATTTTTTTTAATTAATACAGTAGATTATAAACGAAAACTGAAACACCCACTATTCCACTGAACCCAAACATAAGCCGAATGCATACCATATGATAACGAGTAAACATTGTGTATATTATTAATTATAATTATAATAACGCAGTCTTAGTACGCCGTAACGTGGCCTCACCTCGCTCCCTGCAGAGCGGTCGCTATTGCTAACAGTACGGCGCTACTCGAGTACATGTGCTATTTAGAACAACTATCCTTTTTTTCGGCTGTTGGTGCAGGGACGTAAGAAACATCTACATAGGAGCAATGAGCTTAAATACACTAGAGTGGAAACGAGTGATTGAATAGTGAAATCTCTATAGGTACGACTGTATGAAGCTCGCACGGATCGAGACGTGCTGCTCCGAAATCGGACTAATATGTAAGCAGCTGTTTGTAAGAAAGTAGACAGGTGTTTATGTATCTATCATATTTTAAGATAATAAAAATATTTTAAGCGATAACGAGAAGTTACCTCATTTATTCAATAAAAGAAAAAAATGTTTTCTTATCGGTCACCCCGCTCAAAAAGTGTAATTTGAATTACTACCAAACAAAAAAAAACACTCCATAAATAAATAAATAATTATAATTGCATAAGTTGATAAAAACTGCTATGCAATAGTTACCGCGGCAACCCCAGAGTGCCGCACGTTTTTATTATAAATAGTTTTTATAAGATTGGTACCTACTATAACGTTTATAAGCTAACCTGCATATAAGTAAACCTGTAGCTACAAAAAATGTTTGACACATCGGGAGATAGAAGTTTA
>DWIK01000002.1:0-13122 GCA_018248335.1 Hesperopsis alpheus texana
AGGTGGCTGTTGCAATGGGCCCGATGCATCAATTACAGCTGAAATGAAACAAAAGCATAACTTGAACATTATTTTACAGCAAAATCTTTAAAGCGCACAGTTTAAATAATTTAAATTAATAATTCAAAGTTGATACAATTGAAAAATAAAGAAGGAACTAATTTCTAAATTAGTCTAGCAAGAAACACCAGTCAATCTGTATGACTACTACAAAATTAATGTAATCCTTTTTAACACCCTTCAGCTTCTCCAATGCAGATTGGTGGAGGTAAGGGTTAGTGGCCAACCCTTGTTGGAAGTTTTCAAACCACCCATAAGGCCTCAGACCAGGTTTTAAGACCGTTATTTGTTGGCAACGTGTTGGCAAAGCGAAAGTGTGTGTGAAATTTACCACTATTGGTCACCTATACTCATTCTGATCACGTTCGACGTTGCTTAACTTGTGCGACCCCTTACAATTCATACAGCAAGGATGGCTTTATGCGCTTCAACTTACCTTGAGGTATTGCCTTCACTTTAGTTTCCTGTTCCTCCCCTTCTAGAATGTTCCATCTAATTCCTTCCTTCTTTCGCAGTTTTACCTCAATCTTTGAGGCAGATACCACATGGGTACACATTGACGGTACAATCTCGTGGGCTAACCCAAGCTCTAGACTATATTCTGAATCAGAGTTTGGTATAATGCTTGAAACTGAGAGCTGAAATAACAACAAATATTGATTATTTTTATTTTACTATATAAATTTGTTACATATTTAATAAAAAATAGCTGACCCGGCTAAGTTCGAACCTCCACATTTTATTTCTCTTGTTACGGCTGAGGAAATATGACCTTTCCTTTAAGATGGAAATGGACTCTAAATGGACATTCCTCTATATAAGGGAATGAGAAAGCTGATGCATTATAATTGTATGAGTGTGTGTGTGTGAGATATTGCCTGTTATTTCGGTAGGTTTTTGTTGCACAAAAGCAAAGAACAGCATACCTCTGTGACAATTTCTGTCAATTGTTCTATTCTATTGAGCACCCACTCTTCGAGTTTTTTCACCTTTCCAATGAATTTGAAACCATCTAAGACTGATTGGTGACTGATTCCTAGTTTGTGTGCAATCCCTCGAGCCGTTTGCTGTGGGTCAGCTTTCAGCAAGTGCTCAATTTGTGTTGTCCTGAAATACCCTGGGTCGACTACTACAAGGGTCATATCTCCAGAATGAAATTTCTTAGATCATTGTTGCATGACTAAGGATATTTGCTTGCAGCCTTCCTAAACAATGAATGTGAACGCAAAAGACTGGTTTCAGACCAGACTACAATACTCTAGAAGTGATCTTACAAAGCAATTGAAGTGTATGATAGCGATCTTCAGCTTTAAAAGATTTTTGTTTCGCGTAACACAAACCCAGGGAGGCGTGCTTCTTTTTTGGTAATATGATCATTTTGTTCTCTGAAAATTTAGAGTCTGATAACATCCAGGTCATGGGTCCTGGCCACCTTACCAACGGCTACATTCTTCATGTAGTAAATGGCTTTATTTTTTTTTTCTTTGATGACAATAAATAACATTTATTCATTTATTTATTTATCAATTTCAACAATTTGCTTACAGTATTCTACCAAACGCAAATGTGATATAAAACATATGATGTGTTTGTGTGTGTGCACTGTGCAGGTATGTGCGGTGTGAGAAGTCAGTGAGCGGTAGTGAGCGCGGGGGCCGGGAAGGGCGCGAGCGGCGGCGCTACTGGGTGCGCCGCGCGCCCGACGCCGGCGACGTCGCTGCCACTGTCGAGCGCGCCGCCGCCTACCGCGGTCTGCTGCGCGAACGCCCCACGGACCTGGCTCTCTGGGAGAGGTTCATCGACTTTCAGGTGTCCGAAAATTACACTCACAGCCCTGTTTTATGTCGCCACTAACATGTGTGATAGTCACCCATCACCTTCCCATGGCCCCATCAACCGTCTTGGTTATACGGGCAGAAACGCGGGAGAGCGCGCCAGTACTCTGCGACTGCTCTTCCTGGTGCGCTTCTTAATCTCCCTACAAAACTCATTAGAGCTGCTCGTTCTGAGCTGGTCCCCGCCGTCCTCTCATGGGATCACGGCACACCACGCCGCAGTCGCTCACCTGGGCTGATCTACTCTGTTGGCTTTCCATTCTTCGTCCAGTCTCTCGCTCCTGCCTATCTCCGTGCCAGTGACGGACAAACGCGCAAAACCGGCGGAAGTTTGCCTCGGAGGACACAAGGTCCCCGTAATAAACCGGGCCCGGCTCCGCTCTAGATATCCCGCCTAACATAACCTTTCTGTACTGTTCATACAGAGGACATTCCCACAACACGTGATGTAGATCTTCATCTTCCAGGCCATAGTAGCACACTCTTCGCTCAGCTTCATGTCGTACAATCTCTTTCGGAAACATCCATGCCCACTCAATATTTGCGACGTTTCATAGTCCGGCGTAACCCAAGTGGCACTCAGGCGAGCCGTCACGTCCGGGAAGAATCGATAAAGTTCGATAAAGTAACATGTGTGATAGCCGGATGTATGGGGCAGGCGGTGTGCGCGGGCGCGGAGGAGGCGCTGCAGGCGGCGGAGGCGGCGGCGGCGCGGCTGCCAGGTAGCGCGCGGCTGCGGGCGCGCTTGTTGGCCGCCGCGCGCGCTGCGCTGCCGCGGGACCGCCTGCTGCAGCGCCTGCGGGACCTGCTCGGTCACGGTACCTCACCTCTTCATACTCTACCACTAGTTAAACAAACCTACTTGAATGATTTGGTTTCCGTTAATAATTACAATGTAGTCTGAACTGTCCACTGAAAAATACAAAAAGGTGAAGAAGGAAATATAGCATATGCTTCATTCTAGTATACGCCGCCCTTCAAAGAGTTCGTGGTCAAGCCCTATTGGCGTGACCACGAAGAAAGATGGGTCAACCAGACTGTGTGGCGATTACCGAAAACTAAACGTAATAACCAAACCAGATCGCTACCCCATCCCTCGTCTCTTGGAGTTCACATACCTGCTGCCTAAGAAAACAATATATTCTCGTGTGGACATCACTAGAGCATATAACCAGATCCCCGTTGAAGATCACGTCGGGGTCACCAATGTAGGTGTGAAGGCGTGTCGTGTGATAGGCTGGAGGCCTAGGTTACTTAAGTGTGGAGTATGAGGTAAAACACGAATGATTCACATCATAGCAGATTTCATACTCTTTTAATTAATAAATATTACTTAAAACAAAGTATTGCGAAATTGCAAGACGTGCATTATAAATGTGTGTCAGTGCAATGACCGGCTACTATCACTACAATATGATTTGTACAGAAAAGAATCCGGAGTGGCGCGTGGAGTTGTGGGAGCAGCTGATATGGGCGGCGGGCGCGGCGGGCGGCGACGCGGCGCGCGCTGCGGCCGTGGCTGCGCTGGACGACACGCGCGCCTGCGCACACGCCTATCCGCGGTTGTTGCACGCATATGGTCTATTGTTTTTACCATTTTATATCATCCCTATCTATTATTTATTTATTTATATATATTTATTATTTGTAACATGTTGGAATGATTGGTCAGGTGTGTTTTTGCGAATGGGAGGATTATGGGAGGAACTGGTGCTGCTGATTGAGCTGGTGGCCACGATGACGTTCGGGCCGGGGGAGTTCCCGCCGCCCGCCGCGCCGCCCGCCGCGGCCGCCCGCGCCGAGCGCCGCCTCGCCGACATAGAGGATCAGGTTACTCATTCACTATTAACAAAGCTATTCTAAGATTTCAATACAAGGAATAAAATTTCTAGAATGTATTTTTGTGCCAATGCCGTTTTTATTGTAATTGATTAGAGCGTGTGATTGTAAGAAAATAAATCTTTATAATAAATTGCCGAAAATACAGCTGACCCTAAATATTGCTAAAACTAATCTATAAATTTTCAAAGAATTTGACACTATTAAGATATATACAGATAAACTCAATCTATTTTTCAATTTTATTTTAAATATTTTGTTTTGAGTTCTTAATCCGGTACTTGTATGTGTTATTATTGAAGTTTGTATAAATAAGCTGTCGAAACGTGTACGTGAAAATGTTTACAGGCGGTGGAGAGCGGGTTGCCGCTGAGTACAGTGTGGGTGCGTGTGGAGCGCGCGCGCGCCGCCGCGCACTGGCGGCCGCTGGCCGGCGCCGCAGCCGCCGCCGCGCCCGACCCGCAGCGCGCGCCGCCCGCGCACCGCGTGGCCGAGCTGCTCCGGCCGATACGCGCGGGCGACGCGGACGCCGCGCTGCGCCTGTGCGTCGCCCTGCTGCGCTTGGCGCGCCTACCCGCGCTGCCCGCGAGCGGCGGCGGCGCACTCGCCTGGGGCGCGGGGGGCGCGGACGGCGCGGAGGTGATGCTGCCACTGCTGCGAGCCGCGCGCCGCCTGCCGCCCGCGCACCCAGCGCGTGCGCCGCCCGCGCTCGCCCGCCGCCTGCTCGCGCTGCTGCTCGACCCGCCGCACTACTTCACCGACGACTCCGGTACATCCCCGCCCCTCCCCCTGTACCCCCTACTCTCTGTCGACGATATTCAACTCGAACGTCATCATTCAACCAAAACGTCAGACGTCCATGTGCGCGCTCAGAGTCAAATTCGTAAGACACAATTGAAGTAGAGAGTAGCCACTTAATACAATCTGGCTGGCTCTTATCGTCCCTCCGTCCTCTTGCAATCAGTATGCTAGTTTTCAATAATTCGCATGTGGCCCTACTGTTACCTAGTCTTATGGCTTTCGGCGTTACAGTGCATGTGCACAAAGAAAATATCGTAGTTTTATTGCACCCAGAAATGTATGACACATTTCCCGGACTTTACCAACACGTGTTTGGATTCTAACAATTTGGATTTAACTAGATTACTTGCCAAAAAACTAAGTAATTTAGAAATTACCTAAAAGGAATTAACTAAACTTATTTTTTTGTATTCGCAGTCCGTAACACTTACTAAAATGCTAATGTTACCTGAAATACACAAGTAATATATAAGTGTGTGAAATCGTTTTGCAGGTTTTCTAAGCTGGGTGGAGGCGCTGTGGGACGCGTGCTGCGGCTGGGCGAGCGGCGCGCGGCGCGAGGCGCTGCTGTGCTGGCGCCTGCGCTGGCTGCACGCGCTGGCGCTGCTCGTGGACGCGCACGCGCAGGACGCCGCGCGCGAGGTGAGCCCTGAGCACTGAGCACCGTGACTGTGCTCTTAGCGCTGATGTTGATAGTTTAAGGGTTTTTATTAAAAACTATTGTATTGTTTTTTCTTAAATATAAATGGTGATGTCAGCTGTCGCGTATCCGCAACGCGGCGCGCGCTGCGCTGAAGCGGTTCGGCGGCGGGTCACCGCTGGTCTTCGCGCAGTTTGCGCGCATCGAGCGCGCGGCGGGGGCGGAGCGCGCGGCAGAGGCGGAGCGCGCGGCGCTGGTGGCCCTGCGCGGCGCGTTGGCCGACGTGGGCCGACCGCGCCATCACGCGCTCTATGTTGCCAGGTACTTCTTTTTACTTGTACGGGCTAATACCGTACATCGCGTGGACAATAGCCGTCTCAGCATTTTGGTTACCGTACGCGGTCTCCTTTAGCGTTTACCTAGACAGTGCACAATTAGCGGTCGACCGCGTCGCGTGTGACTTATCTAGCTAGCAAATAACTGAACTCTTACGTGACTTTCGTGGTTAGTGTAATTATCAATCACTTCATCTTAATTATTCCAAACGGAACATTACTTCTACAGCGCTCTAGAAGTACTAAAATTATATTATGTGGAAGATATAATTTAATTTGTTATTCCTCTAAATTATTCAATCTCTGAGATAAGGAATACCTTACAAAATATTTTGATCACGAACAATAAGTGCTACATACAAAATAGGCACCGAGCTAAATAGCACAAGAGCGACTAGCCAGCTCGTCGGTTAGTAGTATATAATGTATAGTCGTTAAGTGTTATGTGTTCGTGCAGGATAGTGTGCGAGGTGACGGCGGGCGAGGGCTGCGGCGGCGCGGCGCCGAGTGCAGCCGGCGCGGCGGCGCTGCTGGCCGCGCTCGGCGTCCGCGCGCTCCCCGCTCCGCCCGCGCCGCTCGCTCCACCCGCGCCGCCCGCCGCCGACGAGCTCTGCCGCGCGCTCCACATTGTAACTAATTGATTCTTGCTATTTCCAATTTATTGTATTGTTCTATAATATACAAATGAGTTGTTCTATTTGTGACTAACCAATTTGAAGGTTGCTATAACAAGTTCCTTTCATTAGTGCGAGGAGCGTTGTGATGAGCTCGAGCGACAGTTCGACGAGGAGGCGGAAGCGGACGCGCAGTCGGAGGCGGGGCAGTGTGCGGACGGCGGGGACGGCGAGGGGGGTGGCGAGGGTGAGCCGTGGTGGGCGGCGGGCGTGTGCGGCGCGGGTGAGTGGGCGGCAGCGCGCGCGATGCTGGCGCCGCCGTTGCGCCGCGCCACGCTACTGCGCGACCTGCTGGCGCGCGCACAGGTACGCGCGCACAGTAGCTAGAAAAACTGTAGGTTTATCCATGTATGTGTGACAACATACTGATAGAAATGTGCGTATGGTGTTTCAGAGCGAAAAGTTAGGCGCAAGCGGCAGCAGCGGGGCCCGCTACTGGGAGCAGGCGGCGTGCGCGCTGGCGAGCGCCGCCGAGCGCGAGCAGCGCTGCGCCGCCACCGCCGCGCTGTTCGCGCACCACTTCCCGCATAACGCCTATCTTGCTCTAGGTACTGTAACATACATTATGCGTGTTTCATTTATGTATATACTTGTACCACCTTCTTTTATAACCAGCTATTTTATTTTTAAATCGTTAACCGTTTATCGAATGGTCGTATCCAACAGCAAGCGCGGGTGCGGCGCTGTGGAGGAGCGTGGTGGGCGCTGGCGGCGGGCAGAGCGCCGAGAGCGTGGAGCAGCGCGTGCGGAGCGCGTGCGCGCCGCCCGCCACGCCCGCTGCCGCGCTCGCGCCGCCGCTGCCCGCGCTGATGCGCGCGCTCGCCGCTGACTGGGGGCCGCACGGTGCGCACTCACACGCGCACGCACTCATACAAACACACATATACACACCTACTATATAATGTGGCATTAATGATGTAGTCCCGGGGCTTAATTAATTTGAACAAGTTGATACAATTAATCGTCTTATATCGGTTGAATTAGATTATAATACATACTAATTAATTTCTTGCCTTAAAGATTGGTTCAATAAAAATTTGTTAGTACGCGATAAGCGCGTAGTAAATGTTTATTAGGTGAGAGTTGTAAAAAGTAATGTGTTATGTGAAATAAGATGCGCCAATGAGTATCAGTATGAGTATAATGTAGGTAGGTAGTACTGTAGTACAGTTAGTATGTGTTGCATCGCAGAAGCGGAGGCGTGCGCGCGCGCGCTGCGGCGCGCCTACGCGCGGGCGGAGCGCGGCGGCGACCCGGGGGGCGTGTGCGCGCTGCTGGGCGGCGCGCGGCTCGAGGCGGAGGCGCGCACACCGCGCCCGCGCCTGGCGGCCGCGCTGTACGGCGCGCTGGAGCGCACGCCCGCCGCCAAGTGGGTGTACGTGCGCGGCGCGGCGTGGGGCGACGCCGACGCGGCTGCGCTGCCCGACCTGCTGCTGCTGCGCGCGCTGCGCACGCACGCGCTGCCCGAGGAGCTCGTCGCCGCCGCTGCCGCCACGCAAAGTCAGCCCCCGGGTTCGGCAGCGGAACCCGCGTCGCGCGCTCGAACGGACCAGTAATAAATAAGCAAAAACTCGAACGACATAACGTGATGTTTTATTCGCATATTTTACTCAACCAATTAAAAATTTTATTTTTAACAACTGCAGTCTTTTATATTATTATCTGAGATCAATTAACTTAAGATAGAAATTCATTCTTAATATTATAAGTGGGTAAGTATGTTTTAGTGTTAATTTGTTTTTTTTTTTTGTTTGTGTTTGGTTGGTGATAATCTATTTTATAGCGCAATAAATGTTACATGCCGCTAGGTAAGTGACACGCGACGCGGGTGACCGCTGCTTGTGCACTGTCTCGGTGAACGCTAAAGGAGACCTCGCACGGTAAGCACAATGCTGAGGCGGCAATTGTCCACGCGATGTACGGTGTTAGCCCGTACAAAAATTATTATAATTCTATGTGGACATTTACTATCCGCGATTGAAGTAAAATGCGCGTCGTCAGCATGCGCAAGAAGCCTCGCGGGCGGGCCCACCGCAGTGATGCGCAGGGCTGGCACAAACGTTGGATCGTACGGTAGGGTTGTCTCTTGTCCTAACAACCACTACTGAAAATAATACAATAAAAGCACCGCTACAAACAAACCTATAATATTAGTAAAGTGTAACTCCCGCCAGTCGTTGCGTCGCGTCTCCCTAAGCCCTGCGTCGAAGAACACGTGCGCAGCTCTCAGCATCGGCTGCCTCGTGCCTACTGCTAATGACGTGTTAGCGTCTATCGTAATGCTTTTTTGAGGCTACTCACAGTATGGATGCGTGGATGCATTCTTAAGAATGCCTATGCTGTCTTTCTAAAATATAACATGGGTGCTCGCGCCGCTTCCTGTCCCCGCACGGGGCGGGGGAGTCCAGCCCCGCCGTCGCCGTCTCACCGGTAAACGCCCCAATTAAGTATAACCCCACGCACAGTCATATCTCTCTCTCGCCTTTTAGATAGATAAATTATTTATGGTTTTAGATAGATAGATAAATCATTTATGGTTCAGTTATTTATTCCACGAAAATTACAAAATAATTTAAAATTAAGTAGATATAATTATAATAGCAGAATAAAAACCATTTATAATGTGGAAAAGGCCGCACTCAGCGTGTGGGGTGTGGGGAAGGCTGCTGGTTTTTAGTGTTACCAGGAGGGTTACGAGTTATTCGCGCGGACTCGTCAAGATATTTACTTAGGATCTAGTCACTATAACATAGTAGCGTTCAGTATTGTTAATATCGTGTTTGTCGCGTTTGTAACATTATGGTACGTTATTTAAACCCCTTTAAGTGTCATTAGGTTTTATTTCTTTAGCCTGTACAAGCCCCATGGGCTTTCAGACCCCACGCGTCGTCTATAAATTCCATTTAATAGCTTTATTAAAATAATAAATGACAAAGCTGTTTTATTTACGCAACATTCTCCTCCTCCCAGTGACCCGCACATAGTTCCACTGACTGATTATCTCCATCCATCGACCGCTTCAAGGACTCAGTTGAGTGGGGACTACGGGCCTCAAGGTAGGACCTATCCGGCACAGGCACAGGGGGCTGCTGCCCCCTGGTGACGGCTACCCGCCTTCCGGTGGTGAATGGCTTAACTATGGTCGTCATCCGCCGATTACACTGGCTAGCAATCATCTCGTCGTCGCTAGACGGCGACAAGAACGTCACCAGCCCTTTGAGCTTCCGCGGGAGCGAGCGGCCATCGGGAGACCGTGCGTGTAGGGGCGCGATCCCTTTAAGGTGAGGATGTGGCCCGGTGTCAGTGCGATCATACATGGATTGTGGCAACAGCGCCACAAACCTCTCTATAGGCACAGCGCCAAGATCGCGCTCCATCACGTCGTTTTTCACGTAGCGATCAGCCCACACGATCGCTCTGAGGGCGATGTTCTGCTGCTGCTGTCTGCGACGTGACGTCCTTGCTATTGACGCATACCATGCCGCCGCCGCATAGGTCATCCTAGATCGAATATAGGTTTGGTAAATCCTTAGTTTGGTACGGATCGGGAGCTGTATGATATGGGAATCAAAACAGGAGTCAGTACAGTGGATAGAGAAGGGGGAAAAGCCGCTAAATAAGTTCAAGGTGGAAACATTGGCTTCCAAACTCATGTCCACCATTTTTTGGGACTGCGAAGGAGTTTTGTTCATAAATTACCTTCCAAAAAAAATACAACAATAAATGCAGAGTATTATGCTGGGCTTTTAAAAAAGTTCGCGAAGCGATTGTCAAAAAAGATGAGACAAAATTAGCAAACGAATTATGTTTTTGCAAGACAACGCGCCAGTTCACTCGGCGCGCATTGCGAGGCAAGCCTTGCGAGAACCTGGCTTTGATGAAGTGAACCACTCTCCTTATAGTCCAGATCTGATATTTATTTATTAAAACTTTATTATACCTATCTATACATATAATTAAGCTGAAGAGGGTCGAAAATCTGTACATAGAAGTTATTTGAAAAAAAATTGGGGACATTTAAAATTGATAACACAATACGTTCCAACAGTTTTTAGAATTTTTGTTTGTTTGTCTGTTTAATTGTTCGCGCATCACGTGAGAACGGCTGAACAGATTTTAATGCAAATTTTACAAATCTGTCGGAAAAATTTCCGGTGAGGTCAAAGGCTATAGAAACTTACGTAATACAGGGTGGGTCAATAAGTCCGTGACTTTTTGAATTTCCCGCCT
The DNA here is from genome assembly GCA_018248335.1 of Hesperopsis alpheus texana. Classification (NCBI taxonomy): domain Eukaryota; kingdom Metazoa; phylum Arthropoda; class Insecta; order Lepidoptera; family Hesperiidae; genus Hesperopsis; species Hesperopsis alpheus. Next base: position 10,415 of record DWIK01000002.1, read on the forward strand.
TTTAATTGAAATGGCAACAATGCTCCAGTCATAGGGCATCTGTCAGTTGACTCCTGTTAAAATTTAAACAATGCGTCATTTATTTTGTTTGGCAGCCGTTGATAGCAGACTACCGCGCGTTTTGAGAAGAAAATGGATAAAAGTGAATTTCGTGTGCTCATTAAACATTATTTTTTGCGGAAAAAGCATCACTCAAATCAAGGCTAAGCTTGATAAATATTATGGGGACTCTGCACCATCCATTTCCAAGGTAAAAAAGTGGTTTACTGAATTTCAATGTGGCCGTACAAGCACTGAAGATGCGAAACGTTCTGGACGCCCAGTTGAGGTCTCTACACCCGAAAACATTGAAAAAATTCACGATATGGTTTTAGCTGATCGGAGATTGAAAGTGAGAGAGATTGTGGAAGCCATAGACATCTCACATGGTATAGTTGTTTCAATTTTGAAAAGTCAGCTTTGCGAAATTCACTCTTAATTTTGTAAAGCTGAAAGAGTCAAAGGACTTTGAATTTATTCAGAGCACTGAAAGGACTGCTGATTTCTTTGAGGACAGTTTTTGCTGCTTTTTTCTGTGTATTTTCAGTTTCTGTACCTATATAATTATAGGTAACTATCTGGCCGGCGAACTTCGTACCGCCAAAACAAAATTATAACAAATCACCATGCAAAATTTCGTCACAATCTGTCTAGCAGTTTTTGCGTGATGTGGTAACATAGAGGGTCGCGTTTGGATTTTATTATAATAATTTATTATTATAATAGGTAAAGGTAATTTATATTATTATTTATATTAATTTATATAAGACTGCCATGGGGCTTACGACGACCTGAGGAAGATAGCGGGGAACCGTTGGATTCTCAAGGCCCAGGACCGGGACGAGTGGCGCCAATTAAGGGAGGCCTATGTCCAGCAGTGGACTTCTAAAGGCTGATGGATGGATGGATGGAACCTTTTGGTAATCCTTTTGTCATTTTTTTTCAAGCTTGATATCCTCAGCTTGAATCAGAGAGAGTATCAGATTTTTGAATGATGCTCTATCAAGACTGAACCTTTTTTTATAATGAAAAACAATTGAAATTTTAGAATCTTCCATGTTCTAAATATGTTTTTTTTTAATAGAGAATAAAAAAGAAAAATAAATCATGTTGTATTTTATCACGCTAAGAAAAGGTTTCAATTTTTCGAACCGATCGCAAACTTTTTTTGATGTGTGTAGTTTACTGTCTTACCGTTCGGCTCAACTGGTTCGCTGTATGTAAAGGGCTTTGGTCATCCCTATGCACATCGAAGAACAAACACAGACATATCAATGTATAAGGGCTTATGATAATAAGGATAGGTTAGTGAATAACGTCTGTTTTAAATTTACTAAACATTTACTAAATTATCAATAAACGAATTTAATGGATGAAATGGATTGTAATTATATTTTTATTACTGTATCATAAACTTTGCTTTCATACAGGTTTTGGTAAGGTGTGTGAACAGTCTAATTTTACAGTCAAGAATACATGCCTTCAACTCATTAACGGCCCACTGTTAAGCCAGGTTTCTTCCCACGACTGGGGAAGGCTTGGAACGTAGTCCACAACGCTGCTTCAATGTTGACTGGCGAAGATTAGGGTTAGTAGCCAACCCTCGTCGGATGCTGTTAAACCGTCCATAAGGCTTTCGACTAGCTTTGACGACTGTTATGTGTTGATAACAACCGGGTCCGACGGCTTAACGTGCCCTCCGAAGCACGGAAGTGCGTATAAAATTAGCTACTAGCAATCATCCTCATCCTCATACCAACCGCGCCCGACGTCGCTTGCGACTCACAATGTTACAATTAGTTACATTCATTTTTACTCATAGTTCAGCGAATTATTACCATATTTTTTATTTATTTATTCAATATTATTTTATGGTCTACATAATTAAACGCTGTCGTCATATCCATACAATGAACAGTGATAATCTTTTAATTATGAAGGCTTGTAATTATCTTTTCCAAAAAAATTTAAGATTATGATATCAATTTATTTACGTCATCCAAATATCTCATATCTATGGATATCACTTTATTACACGAGTCGTGTAATACCTTTGTTAGAAATTTTAGAAATTATATCAATCTTTGTCTCCATTAAAATATCGTTAGGCTAAGAAATAGCGTTACAGATGATCATGGCATTTAATCTTATCGAATAAAATTTATTTATATAATATAAATTTATTTATATTTTCACACTAGGATTCCCAGTGCCAGGGACACACACAAAGACAAACACAATATACACCCAGACCTGCAACAGAAATATAATGTCATCATTTATACCACTGCCACGCCGGGAATTAAACTCAGCACCCTTCGACGACGAAAAAAGGTCAAATGAATAATACGTCAAGTAGATTTCAAATGAATGGGGATGACAAATAATTACGATTGCATATGTTTTTAGGTCCCTTCGGTATGTCTGTGACATTAAATTACTAGTGTCAATATATTATGCTTTATGTCAATCCCTAATTTCCTATGGGTTGACAGCATGGGGAGGAGCATCAAAAACTATTATGATGGTCCTAGAAAGAGCTCAAAGAGCAGTGCTTAAGGTTATGATGTTCAAGTCATTTATGTACCCTACATCTTTATTATATTCAGAGTTATCGATATTAACTGTAAGGCAATTATATATTAGAAATGTTATTATATATCAACATC
>DWIK01000003.1:0-11942 GCA_018248335.1 Hesperopsis alpheus texana
ATATTTGGCTCTTTCTGAGACACTCTGCAAAGCCGATAATGAAACATATATTTGTTTTAAAAAAACCCCAATCCAAAGATTCCAATCAACACATTTTATAACACAATAAAGTAGTGGTACTGTGGCGCATATAGCCCCCCAGGTGGCGATCGCAAGGAATTGCACAGGTTAAGCAACCTCGAGCTTGTGTGATATAAAGATGACCAGTGACCTGCCCAACCCATTATTGATCTAGTGCTGAGCTGAGTCTCTTACCATAACTGGAAAAAATTTGAAGCGCACTTCACCACGCTGCTGGTACAATGAACATTGGCGAAGACAAGAATTAGTGGCCAACCCTTGTTTGTGAATGATAACAGTCGATAATAACCAGAATTGACGACTAAATGTACTTTCCAACGCATGGAAGCGCGTATGAAATTTCCAACTAGCGGTCATCTATCCTCATACCGATCTCGCCCGACGATGCTAAACCCATGTGATCGCTTGCAACTCACACAACCAGCGGCGTTATACCTTCGCGGCTGACCAGTTACCAATAGTGACCAAATCCATACTCGCTGCTTAGTTCCAAGTGATATTTTTTCATAAATACTTGCTTGGTAGCAGTTATATGTAATAATATGCATATAACAAAATGTAAGGTAACTCTTTAGTCTACGAAGTAAGAAGACACATCTATAATTTAAAAAAAATCTTACTATTAAGTTTAGCTGCTTCATTATTAAGTTGCACATATTGCGTAAAGTTTTGTTTCGCTCTAGCACCAGCCACTTTGTGCCATTCCACCCAGGTGTGTTTCAATTCATCAGGATCTTGACTCTTGGTAAATATTTCTGTGATATCTGAAATAAAATAAATATATCGACATTAAGCATAAGTATAACAATACGAAAGTAAAGATTGATAAAATGAAATACTCTCGGGGTTAAACTGACTGACCTAATCCGAAATACCATAACACATTGTAGAACAATAGTCATCAACGTTTATCAAAGGGCTGCGACATCAAATGATATCGAGCCAAACCCGTCTATCGGTCTTGATGGCTTTAACTCATTATGAACCCCCCTGCTGAGCCGGGTCTCTTCCCAAAGAGAGAAAATTCATAAATCGTATTCCGCCACGCATGTCTGCAAAATGATGGATTGTGGGCTATATATCTTTTAGACCCCTATTCAAAGACTTCATTCTTTATAGTAAACTTTCAGTTATACTCACCAGGTTCTAAGGATAAATCGCATTTACTCGCGTTTTTGTAGGAACAGATTTTTGCTGTAGCATAGTTTGATTCCATTCCAGAAACTGATTGCATCAGCAGTTTGTACTTGTCATCTGGTAAAGCAGATACTCCCAATTGACTATACTTTTTGAACATTCTTCTCAAAGCGTAATCTTGGAAGTCTTGCCACCTATACATCTTCGTTTCCTCCCAAGCTTGTTTTTCTTCCACTGAGAGCTCCAGCTGTGTTTGTATCTGAAATTTTTATATTACAAAAGAGATTTAAACTTTTGAAGAGTGAAGGGTGAAACATTGTTCGAGGTACAATAATAACTATGAAGTAAAATTACGATAAACTAAAAGAGAACTGTGTTTATAATTATCATAACCATGAAATAGGATTCAGATTTCGATTTTATACTATACTAGTTACTTATTTATTTTATCCTTTATTGTTATAAAAAGCAATAACGAAGAGCAAACTTAATACCATAAGACATTTTCTTCCAGTTAATACCTGCTAAAGTAAGAAAGGTTGTGGTAGGTTTTACAATAAACAGCGAGAAAAAAACAACTATTATACATAATATTCATGTTATAAATCCATGTTAAATAAATATATACATAACCAATAAATATAGGTATATTAATAAAATATTAAATAATCATAATTTAATGGCGTTACTGAATCGCATATAGCGTCGCTGACTGAGTGCAATCACAAACGATGACAAAGGTTAAGAAAATCGGGCACAAGCGGTATGAGAATGGTTAAACGCTAGTTGCTAATTTTTCATACTTCGGAGGATACTGGTACGTTAAGGCGTCGCGTCGCTCCCATTTATTACCTATTGCAACTAGGCTTACATTTTAAGCAAAACCAAAAATAAAACCAACCCTTTTCTCCTCATTCTCCTTTGTTATATTGGAAGTATACGCCCACTCTGCGAGACTGGCTCTGTTTTTCCGGAGTCCCGCCATTTTGTCTAAATGTAGGATGTATTCTCGACCCTCGCTCTCCAGCGCCTCTAGGTCTGGATCACGGCCTTGCGTGGCCACCACGAAGACGGCCACTATCGCAGCAATCAATGCCGCTCCACCCCCGATTTTCAACATTGTCTGCAACAAAATATTGGATTTGATTAGCCCTTACAATGTATCTGCTAGTTCTGGATTTTGTTAAAGTATTGATCAAGATTAAGCTCTGTTAGGTGTTCCATTGTTAGTTACCTCTCTTTAATTTATTCGTACCTGTATAGCAAACTCTAAAAATAAGTCAAAAAAGTGCAAAATAAATAATTATCGAATAAATGTCATTGTCATTCTAAGTAGAATTTTAAAAATGTCAAAAAGTGACATGTCTATTAAAAATGTTTCATCAATCGCCTTGTATGTATCTACGTGTATATCTCCGCAGAAGCAGGCGGAAGAGTTTTCGTAGGTGGTTCAGCCGAGGAGACACCTGTACATCTATACAAATAAATAAAATTAAAAAGTCTCTTTGTAATAGTAAAATAATAATTTTTACTAAATGCTTATACATACACGGTACATATTCCAAAACAGCATTTTTAAAATTTTTGTCTGTCTCTCTATTTGTTGTTCCGAGTAATTTCTGGAACGGCTGGACCGATTTTGACGGGATTTTCTCTGATATAATAATGTATGACTAGGGCTACTTTTATTTTAGAATTATAAAGTAAATGCAACGTGGACGAAGTCATGAGCGCAGCTAGTACTTAATACATATGTAGCAACATATTAACTACCTAATTGAGGTCATATAAAAAAGACCTTATGTTGTGGGAGTCCCGTTTCAGTCAGAATATTTACTATTAAATAAATAAAATAAATAACGCTTCACACTTAAGCCCCACACTAGGATTTTCTGTGTCGTGATTGCCATGGACACACATATAGACAAACATGCACCCAGACCGGCGACAGAAATATAACTCTGCCCCGCCGTTACGAACCACGGACCCGTCGAATGATGAACTAGTATCCACTGCAGCACGCGGGTCGTCATTTAATAGATTACTACATACGAGTAGGACATTAATCAATTGTCAGTACAGATTAGGATGCTTAGCACGTGTTGAGATATAGGGGAGTGGGCGTCGCTTCTCATTAGTACCCTATGAATGATTCATGCTTAGTTCATACACTTACATAAGACAGTGTATAGGTGTATATTAAACCCAACAGATTGTTCCAATTTAGACATGGATTTCTCGTTGTTATTTTTTTACGCGAATTTAATTTCACCCGTAGCAAATCGCGGGCCACAGCAATATAAGTCATATAATTATGATTATAGTCATCCGACTATCGCAGACGGTGTGGCGGGCAACAGCTAGTCTATACTTATAAATAAAATTGGAGCGTCTGTTTGTAATATTAAAATAACTGCTTTTTATTTATTGCATATGGATGTATACACGATACCTATACCAAAACAACACTTTTTAAAATTTTCGTCTATCTGTCTGTCTGTTTGTTCCGGGTAATCTCTGGAACAGCTGGACCGATTTTAACGGGACTTTCACTGACTGATAGCTGATGTAGTAAGGAGTAACATAGATTACTTTAATTTTAGAATTATGAATAAATTAATTTCCACGCGGGCGCAGCTAGTGAACTATAAGTGTGCCAAAGTACATAAATACTAAGACATCGTTATAAACGAATAATCCACACTGGAGCAGCGTGGAGCGCCTCAGCAATGGGGCATTAATGGGTTGGGGAGAGAGAGAGAGAACTAGGTTTTAAGTTGCCACTGGAATACATTGCCATCTACGTCTTAGTCCTGATAGATATTCTCAGTATTTTGAAAATACTACTTTTTCCCAGTCAGGCCTATAAAAAACATATTTAAGGCATTACTTTTTTGGCGGTGTAATCCGTTTTTATTTTTATTTTGTTAGATACAGATGTCAGTGCGGTAAGTTATAATCAAGGAATTGCTTTTCTTGCTATACCTACAAACTATTTACAGATGCAAAAAAAAAATGTTTATTTATAAACTAAGCCTAGCTAACAAGCAGACGCCACGTGATAGTAAGTGGCCTATGGACAATTGCAACACCAGCGGGGTTGCCTTTACATTTCCCATTTTGAAACTGTATTGGAAAAATAGATAAAATATCAATATTTTTACAGCATCCAGATAAACATCCAAGTAAAGAGTTCCAGTGCCTTCTCTTCGCTACGATTCTTGGATCAGGGACTCATTCTACCTGTTGCTTGGATTGAAATGGTAAGCTCAATATTTTTCTAAATCTACACTTACAAAATATGATCTACTTGTACAAATGAATATAATTGGAGTGTTTATTTGTAATATTAAAATACCCGCTTTTACTAAATGCATATGAATGCACTTATATACGATACATAGGTATATCAAAATAACATTTTTCAATTTTTGTCTGTCTGTTTGTTCCGGCTAATCTCTGTCGGTACCGATGTTGACGGGAGTTTCATTGACAGGTGGCTTTAGAGTCCTTGATTGACTACTACACTCTTTGTGATTTGTGATTGATTGATATTATTGGGTTGGTTGGTTGAATTATAAGACTTGCTATGGTTAAAATGTTATTTATATTAAACTTGATTGATAAAAAATAATAATTAAATGATAAATGATTGATTAATGAGCGAGCACGCGCGATCGCCTTGTTGCGACCGTTGTTTATCGTACCGAGTATTACGTACCACTGAAATAATTAATTAAAATGAATCGCGCGGCTCGAGTAAATTGTCAACGCAGCAAGATGTACGAATTGGCTCGTACATGCTCCCACGGCGACAAAGATGCAAATATTAAATTGATGAGATGATACAAGATGATAAACAATTTTATTAATCTAATTGTTAGTATATGGAAACAATAATATGAAAAATAATTATAACGAATTGTATTTTATGCTATCATCACCGACAACGTACACTGCGCGAAAGGAAGGGGACGTGCTTTTATTTTGTTTGATAATGGTACCCGAAGGTATACACTGAACACTTTTACTAACTCGATTACCCGATTGATTCACTACGTTATCACTACACTGGCCACTACCGATCAAACGACGTTGGTACCGCGAATTTTTTATACCGCACCCATCACAAACACCGCACTGGATATTGGTTGTTTCACGTGGGCGGGCGCTCGGCTGCTGCCGTGGCGCCGCTGCTGTCAGTGTTGCTCGAGACGATCTCCGCCGAAGGCTCCTTGCCACCCAGACAGCCGCTCCCGCGACCAAGACGCTCATGATGACGTACAATACCGTATAATGATGAATGTCGTGTACGTTGATGTTGTCGTACAGCGGGACCGTCTGCTGCATATTATTTATTTGCTCCTTTATTTCAAGCAACGCACTGTCATCGCTGCTGTTTCTTTCAGTGAAGTCAGGGGTAGGGGTAGGTATAGATATATTGATGACGTAATTGATAGGTGATAATTTCTGGACTTCCAGCTCTTCCTTGATATGCATCTCGCTCATCTCCTGCTTGTGAGTAAATACTGTAAAATCCTTGAATTTAATTATACAACCTGAGCTTGTAGTTAGCAGGCCGGCATTCGGTAGCTGTAGTGGGGTAATCTGATCGTCGCAAAGTAATTTTACCTGGCATTGATAACAACAAAAATAAAAATAATTGTTTAATTGATTTAGTTCGTGCCATTTTCGTTCGCAGGGCTCCTGATAGACGTTACACTTGCTAGTAACTGGGTCCCTTTGACAGAAACTCTCGTCTTCTTTGATGTTATAGACTGGGCTCTTTGTCGAACATAACATTGTTTCCGAATCTTGATGTAAACAAGCATTAAGATCCCTTTCGGTCATCGGTAGCATGGCGTCCTTCTTTAAGTTAATTGCTAGGTAACTCGATATGGGTTCGATATGAATCATCGTGTGGTCGTTATGTAATTGTGGGATGGATATGACTTTATGAATTTCATACACATCTCGGTGAACTAGAGGTATTTTGGTTTCAAATATGAGATAACTTGTAGAAATTCTTGCTTTTGCTTTTAACAGGTGATATATTTTAGGTAAAGTTACGCTATCAAACGGTATAGATAGATCCTTTGATATCTTCCCAGAGATGATGTTTAGCTCATGATTAAGTTGGTTAGGGGTGAGTAGATGAAGGCTTAGCTGGCCGTTGTAAATATTGGTCAAAGTATCTAACAAGGTGTCTTGCATTTGTTTCAGCTGAAGTAGTATGTTGTTAGCTATCATCATAGAGAGAGTAAAGTCATTTACAATTGAATTTTGCAAGTTTTCAGTTTTCCATTCCTTTACAGTGTTCTCCAAATTATGTAGTCGTTGGTTGATAATTTTGTGCTGTTTGTTCATAATGTCTTCCGTACGTTTCAGTAAATTAAATTCTGCCTCCACTATACTAGTTTGATTTTTCCAAAGTAATGCTAAATGTTCTTGATTCTTTCGTAAAAGTTGTATATCCTGTTCATACTTTTCGGCAAAATTACTATCCAGGATTCCAAACAAACTATTCGCAATAGATCCTACTCCGTTTATCAATCCACGGCGCGTGCGTGGTTTTTTATCATTTAACAATAATGCATTGTAATATTGCAGCTGTTCATTACCGTGCTCAAGTTGTAACATGATCGCGTCGCAACGTGAGACGTCCTTTATCTTAACACAAATGTTTTGTAAATATTCAATATATTTATTTAATGCTCGCGTGCCTTCCCAGTAAGGACTCATGTCGTAGTAGACTACTAGGCGCCACTCGTCTCTAATTACGTGCATGTTTGTAACTTTATCAAAATATAAACTTTGATTGTTCCGTAAAGGTGTTATATGAAATGAACCTTCTGTACTTGATATAAGAGTCATTATAAACATTAATAATCCGAAAATCATTTTTGATATATTAAACGTATTTTTCCTTCTTGTTTGGGATACGTAACATACTTGACTACTCTCCTTTCGATTATATTTTTGCTCTGATTCTGGGTGAACTTTGTTATCTTGATGAACAGGTAAAATTGATAATTTGACGACAGGTCGTTTTATGACACCATTTTTTGTTTTTAGCGTAACGACTCTGACAAAGCCATCGCTCCCGGGGTGCAGCTGTATGACACGACCGAGTGCCCACTTCCCGGCGGGCAAGTTAGCATCCTGAATTATAACCACATCATTGATTTGTATGTTTGTTTGTGGACGTTGCCACTTGCTGCGTGCTGATAATTGTGTGAGATATTCAGATCGCCATCTTTTCCAAATATCTTCAAATATTTTTCTAGTCAGATGCCAGCGCGTGCGTAAATCTGTTTCAGTGTCAAAAAATGCAAGTGTAGGCCCATTTGTTAAAAAGTGTGATGGCGTCAAACAATCTAAATCTTCAGGATCTTCAGTCAAAGGACATAGAGGTCTTTGGTTTAAACAGGCTTCCAACTGCGAGAGAAGGGTGCTGTATTCCTCAAAGGTAAGTTTCTGTTCACCTATTACCCTTTTTGTGTGATGTTTTAGGCTTTTGACTGAAGCTTCCCATAAACCACCTGCTGATGGCCAGGATGGAGCATTAAAATGCCATTCAATGCCCATCTCTTCAACGTTTGCGACCAAATCATTGTCAAAGGTGTTATATATTTGCTCATATTCTTGCTGTAGAACCTTGTTTGCTCCGATAAATGTTGTACCTTGATCGCTGTACATATGTTTGGGTACCCCTCGTCGCGCAGACATCCTGCGTAGCGCTGCTAGGAATGCGGAACTGGTCAAATCTGACACCAATTCTAGGTGTACAGCCTTGGTCACCATACACACAAATACAGCCACGTAGCCCTTATAGGTCTTGATACCGCGTCCCTTGCTGGACTTTACAAATACGTGTCCTGTATAATCTACTCCTGTGTGATAAAACGGTCGAGATGGATTTACACGTGATGTCGGTAGATCTCCCATCAACTGATAATGATGACTCGGACTATGCTTCCTACATTTTACACACTGATGAATTCGCTTTTTGGTAGCCTTGAGACCACCAACCAACCAATATTTTTGTCGCATGAAGGCTGATGTTAGTTTAGCTCCACCGTGATATGTGAGCTCATGACACTGATCGATGATCAATTCTGATAGTCTACTACCCTTGGGAATGATTATGGGGTGCTTCATATCTACATGTATATGAGCGTGTTTTAACCGTCCTCCTACTCTCAGTACTTGATCTTTATCGAGAATAGGATTGAGCATACAAATCTTGCTTTTTGCTGATATTTTATTGCCTTTTTGTAGTGCTATTATCTCTTCATTTAAATATTCTTGTTGTTGTTGCTTTATTATTTTGATTTTTGCATTATTTATTTCGCTTAATGTTAAATATGATTTTCTTGCTTGCTTTTTAGATAAAAATCTATATATCCATGCTAAAATTCTAGTACTTTTGCTTAATGAACTATACTTGCTTAATAATTGCTTAATAATATTTTCTTGTCCTGGTGTGGTAACCGTAGCCACTACCTTAGATTTTTTGACTTCTTGATCTGTGATATAATTTGCTTGATTGTTTGCTTGATTTTTTGCTTCAAATGATGATAACCATGTGGGTCCATTCCACCACAACTCGTGCTCTCGTAACTGAGATGGTGTCAGCCCTCTGCTTGCGCAATCTGCTGGGTTTTCATCGGATTTGACATACCTCCAGCAGTCTGGTCTGATGATTGCTATCATTTGCTTGATTCTGTTTGCTACAAATGGCTTCCAGCGTTCCGGTATACCATTTATCCATCCTAATACCACCATAGAATCTACCCAACAATGAATGTCGATATGATAACCAGTGAGGCATTCCTTGATTTTAGTGATAAGTTTACTTAGCAGGACGGATCCACACAATTCTAATTTCGGCAGAGAGTAGTTTTTGTTCACAGGTACTAATCTTGATTTTCCTGCTACCATGATAACTGACGTATGATTCAGTGACGTCACCTTGCAATAAACTACGCAAGCGTATGCCTTCATCGACGCGTCAGAGAATCCATGGAGTTCAATAGAACAATGTTCAGTAGTTCTCAACCACCTTGGTATTTTAAATTGATTGATTTGTTGCATCTCACCCTTTATCTTATTCCATTCTTTGTGTATATTATCAGGTAAAGGATCATCCCACTGAATTTCTGACGTCCATACTTGTTGGTATAAAATTTTGATTTTTGTTGAAATTGGAGTCAACCAACCAAGAGGATCAAACAGTTTAGAAATATCAGAGAGCAAGGTTCGTTTCGTAGGAGGTTTCTGAGAAAAATCTATCTTAGATGTAAAATTAAATATATCATGCTGTGGATTCCAACTAAGTCCTAGTGTTTTTAATGATTCCGCCTGCTTAAAATCATAGTTGATTTGTTCTTGATTGCTGTCGACCAACTGTAATATTTCCGGACAGTTTGACTTCCACTTCCTCAGGTTGAACCCCCCAGATTTAAGAAGATTGATAAGATCTGGAATAAGCTTTGTTGCTGTTTTAATAGAATGACATCCATGCACAAGATCATCCATAAAAAATGACGATTCTATGACCTGAGGCGCTGTACTATCTCTGTAATTAACTTTTTCATCACTCGCTAACTGTCGGAGTGTCATCATGGCAAGGAATGGCGCGGCCTTGGTGCCATATGTCACTGTAGTCAATTGATATTCCCTTAGCATCTCTAAAGGTGACTCTCGCCATACTATTTTCTGATATTTTTGGTCGTCCTGATGTAACCAAACCTGTCGAAACATTTTTTCGATATCCGATGTAAAGCCGTATCTGTACTGTCTCCACTTGATAAGGAGGCCTTGAAGGTCTTGTTGCAAATTCGGACCACTCTCCATTAAATCATTCAAACTTAATCCAGTAGTTGTTTTCGCTGATGCATTGAATACTACGCGTAGCTTCGTAGTAGTTGAGTCCTTACGTAATACACAATGGTGAGGTAAATAATAACTCGGCATCGCGTTACCGTCAGCTGTTGTCATATGATTCAACGATAAATATTCATTGATAAATTGTTTATATTCCGTACTTATTTGATTTTGATTGTTAAATTTTCTCTCTAATTGTTTAAATTGTGCAATAGCTTTATTTCGTGATAAGCCTAAATCTTGTTCTACGTTCGGTTTGAGAGGTAGCCGAACGACGTATCGACCTTCTGAGAGACGCGTCGTAGTGTTTTTGTAAAATTCCATTACGCTTTGATCCTGTGATGAGATAGATGATTGTTCAGAAATATCCTCAATATTCCAAAACTGTTGTATTTCATCATAGTTATTTAAAATTACGTTACATTGTAAAGTTCGCTCTACACTCCCGCTCAATATCCAACCAAAACGCGTATTCTGTGCGATCGGTAGGTTCGGTCCTGCCTTAAATATTCCTTCCAACAAAATACTGCTGTATACGTCTGCTCCCAATAAGAGATCCACAGAGCTACATATGTTAAAATTGGGATCTGCTAGAGTAACATTGTTTAAGAATGACCAGTTCGGTTTAGGAAATGTAAAACTTGGTAAATTTTTTAATAATGTTTTCATAATAAATGCATCAGTCTCTAAAGAAAAATCTTCATGATAAGATTGACACGTGAGTGTGACGACACCTTTACAATTGCTCTCCCTATCTCCAATGCCCGTAATGACGCCGCGACAACGCCTTCTGCGCAACCCTAAGGCCTGTGCTGCTTTTTCTGATATCAATGATGTTTGAGAGCCTTGATCGAGAAGTGCACGCATGCTATGATAGGATCCATCGTGAGCTAATACTTTAATAACGGCTGTTGCTAACAGGACTTCGGGCGTTGCACCCTGCAACGACACGTGTGTGTTACCATGCGCCTGCTCAGGTTTCATTTCCATATGGTTGGACGTGTGCGCGTCATTCCGCGTCAGCGTAAACGTTTTATTACTAAATGCTTCGTGCAAAATAGAATTATGATTTCCATTGCACTCACGACAACGTTTTTCAGAAAAACAATTTTTACCTTGATGATCATAAAGGCAGTTTTTGCATAACTTCTTTTCCGCAATAAAATTACGTTTTAGATGCGAAGGCATTTCTAAAAATTTAGAACAATAAAATAATCCATGTTCATTATTGTTGCATAAAATACAATACTTTGCAGACTTGCTATATTGACCGGACGTAGGTTTCGCAACTTTGTTATTCGAAACGAATGTTTGCTTGAAATAAATAGGTTTTTTATAGTTTGACTTGCCGTAATGATTTATATTATTCGATGAATGATTATAATGATATGACTTCGACGTCGGGTTTTCTTGTTTTTTACGTGAACTTTCCAGAGCTGTAAACTTGCTTTCTAGAAATCCAAAAAATTCTTTCAGTGATGGTAAATCCCTAGGATTCTTTAACGAAGTTATGTATTCGTTATAGGTGTCAGAATCCAATTTTTGACTTAATAGATGAACGAGAAGTGGATCCCAAGTACTAATATCTACGCCTAGATTTTTAATAGCGTTTAGCGATTCTAAGGACGTATCGTGGATCCTTTTGATGTGTCCAAGCGACGGCTGTTGTAAAACTGGTATATTCATGATAGCGTTAATGTAAGATGTAAAAATAAGTTTCATATTGTTATATCTATTGTTCAATATCTCCCAGCATGTGACGTAGTTACCTGAGCTGATCTGTAGGTGTTGCACCAGTCTCTCGGCTTCGCCACGAAGTTTACCTTTCAGGAACT
>DWIK01000004.1:0-11610 GCA_018248335.1 Hesperopsis alpheus texana
GTCGTTTATAATGCTTTACATTTGTTGGTTGACAGTTTAATGCAGAAGAAAATCCCGCTACGGGATTCCATTTACATAATTTATCGACATAAGCTTCCTTACTTTTTTATATTTTCGAGTATCTTAAAAACTGCCACTAAACTTGTACTAGATTTCAGGAATTATTTATTTGATTGAAGTTGGTTTCAATTTACCTGAGCTAAAAATAATTGTATATGAATCACATTCCTATCACTGTTTTGGGTGCAAATACAGCTGGCAGCCCTACGCGCTCCTCATGGTTCTGGGAATTGGGCTGAAATGTTCCCGCGAAGCCTCTCCTTATTAGTAGAGAAATGTAGACACAACAGACTAAACTACAACAGCATAAACAAAACGCTCATTAAGCTCTTTCAGCGAGTCATCTTATTGCTTCCAAACATAATATCTACTAGGAAAGAGACGTGGCTCAGCAGTGGGCTATTAATGGGTTGAAGAGAGAGAACTATTCTTACTTCTACTCTACGAGTAAGTACACATTTACAAACAACTTCTTGAAGTGATAATAACTGATCAGCAGTTCACACTGCGAGCTCCACACTAGCCCCAAATTATTTTTGTTTTGGATTGGATGGTCCATTTTTGAGGAAGACTTTCCACGTCACCATTCCTGCATAATGTCACCCGTCGAAGACTTAAGTGCTATCTACACTAGCTAGAATCGTGATCGTCCTTCACGGTTCGTTTTAGGCGGTCATTCCTACCCCGTACGTCTAAGCTTTCGGACGATCTTACTACAGAGGCATTTCCTACGACCTATAGATATGGTTCTTCAAACTGAACAAAAAAGTTGTTCAGATTTTATAAACTAAAAGTAGCCTAAGTTACTCCTTATCACATCAGTGACCTGCCAGCTACCTGCCAGTGAAATGCCCTAAAATCAGTCCAACCGTTCTACGGATTAGCAGCAACAAACAGACATTTCTGCGAACAAAGCAATAACTTTTCGTTAACTTCGACGTAGACGAAGTCGCGGGCACAGCTAAAAGAAATTTCGAAACGATGTAAGGTCGCGCATTTTGACTGTTGATGCCTGATGGCAACAACACAAACAAAAATAGTTTATAATATTACGACATTGATTCCGACATAGCTGCTGATGTCTGGGGCCCATAGCCACCCTCAGCCCGCACGACACGTCCTGCCAGCGCGAGCTGAGCCTCCTTTTTGTTCCAGCTTGTAGTGTAATGTGTTTTTTGCTATTTGTATTGTTATTTTTATTACTCAGTAGGGCCTTAAAATATAAAGCCATTTTGTTACAATTGTTCCACTTGCAGCTACATTCTGCAAGGTTCCTGTCTCGGCACAAAATATGTAGGAAATACTATTATACTACCCCGTTCATGTTCGTCTCAGCCAGTACAAAGTCGGCAGGCGAGTTTGTTACCAGTACCTAATGTTACGTAAAATCCGCGTAGTGATTTTGTTACATGACCGTTTTTTTATTAAACTGTGAATGCATGCCTCTGTTGTTTAACTTGCGACGTCATGAAGTGTGCGAAGTGATATTCGATACTCTGTTATATGTTCATAGGTCCTGTATGCGTTAGTATAATGTACCTACAATATGTAATGTTAGTATGCACATATATAGATAGATAAGAGTCTGGACATAGAGATACAGACATCTTATTATTATCATAATAGGTAGCTGCCATTCGCGGCTTTTGTCCTGAGCACAGTGCGGTTCCGACACATCATAATATTGTTACTTAGAGGAAACCAAATTATTCAATATGTCATTTTCAATGCCCACAATATAAAGAAAGCAACATTGTTTTGGCGAAAATGATCTCTCGATTCAATTACAAATGCCTGAATAGCAACAGTTGTACGTTGACGTCGTTTACGTCCACAGCGCGCCCGCGAGCTGCACCACCTTATCAGCACCGTAAGGACACCCCCCCCTCCCCCTTTACTTCGCCTTCTACTGCATACTGCATCACATTATTTACGACTACATACTTTCCAACTTGCTACACTAGCATGGGATTATTACGCCACACCTAGTACCTATTAGTACTTACCATATCAGAGATCAGAAGACATGCTACCGTCGCTATTGTAGGTACATCTTCTTTATTAATACATCAACTGAATGTCGACCATTAATCCGGGTAAGAATTAATAAGTGTCTCCGCAGTCACTCGCGATCCGTTAGCCGGGGTCGCGATCTAGAGCATAGTAGCAAGGACTACGGCTCCGTGCGTGAAGTGGCCGGCCGCGGTCAACACTCGCTAACAATAACAAGGAAGCTCGTCAGCGCGGGCGCTCGGAGCTCGGAGCGCCGGCGCGCGCGCAGCTGTCGGCGCCGGTCTACTGCCGCGCGCCGAGTTTCAGCGATTTCGCTTTATCTAATCGCAGGATGATAAAGCCTTGCGACTCCCGC
This sequence comes from Hesperopsis alpheus texana, assembly GCA_018248335.1. Classification (NCBI taxonomy): domain Eukaryota; kingdom Metazoa; phylum Arthropoda; class Insecta; order Lepidoptera; family Hesperiidae; genus Hesperopsis; species Hesperopsis alpheus. Next base: position 2,429 of record DWIK01000004.1, read on the forward strand.
GTGTCTCGTCGCCGCCGTGCACTTGCCCCGGCGCACCGCGACGTCGCTCCGAGCTGCAGGTACCATCCACTCCTCGAATGTCCAATCAGAAAACATGTGATCTTTGCAAATTTTGCAACATTCTGACGTAACAAAAACTGATGCGGCAGAAGAATAGGAAAAGTTGACTTAAGAAAAAGAGCGCATGCCGGCTCGGTACCGTGCAATAAACTTTTATTTGAGCACTTAAAACAAGTCGCAGCAATAAAATCTAGACTTACTCGTAACTTCCTACACAGAATTACGGTTTCATGCTTACCGCGTCGTGCGTCACACTCACAGCCGCGGCCACGAGCGCTACTTTAAGTGTATGTACTCGTATGTAGAAGTTATGCCATCAATACTCTTGAATATTTCCATGTAGCCAGCCGTGTTGTAAGTTATTGGTTACAAAAGTTATTCCCTAAAGCCAGCTCGATGTCACACTACGACTACCACTTGTCTAAGATAATGCAAATACTAGATTGAATGATATGATAGAAAGAAACAGATATAATTGGCAATCTGTTTATCTACTTGTGTTGGAAATAAATGATTTGTAAATCTACCTATAAGAAAACATTATGTTTTTTCATTCATTAGATAATCTAACTAATTTTGATGGGTAATTCAAAGTTGTCTTGATAGTAATAACTGGGCAATATTTGGAATCTTAAAATACATACCAAAATGGTACTCGTTTTTTGTAGCTGCCATAGCAGCGGATGCGCGCCACTGACTAGGAATTTGCAAAGTGCGTGTCGGAGGGAGTGCGTCCTTCCCCCGGAGAGCATGGCGGGCGGACGGCGTGGCGAAGTCGCGATGCGCGTGGTGGCGATGAAGGGAGCACGATGCGCGGGTCGCCGTCGGCGCGGCGCGGAGAGAGCGCGCGTGCGCGGCGGAGGTCGGCGCGCGAGTTGCGGCCGCGCTCGGCCCGCTCCGGCGAGGCTCGCTATCTGCTATCAGATGCCCGATATACCCACCTCCTGAGCCGATGTTTCTCCACATCTCAGTGCTGACGCTTGCTCCTTCACACACTCATCTCTACTTACGAACGAGCTTATCGGGGTGAGATTACACAATTTGGCAGATAGTTCTAGCTTAACTTCTTACCCACGTGTCAAGATGTTAAAACCAATCGAGATTTTCGAGACGGATAAGTTGGTATGTTAGACTGTGAATAGGAGACCTTAACTTTACACGGTTTGGTCTCATCTGGCCTTCAAATTTGACTTGAAATGTTGTAATGTAAGTAGGCGGCTCTTAGAGTGGAGACCGCCTGTAGCCAAGCGTAGCGTAAGACGCTCTCCTGCTAGATGGCGTGACGATCTGCGCAGGGCGGCGGGGACTGATTGGATACGAAGAGCCGAAGACCGGGCTTAGTGGCGCACCTTAGGCTCTCCTAGTCTCCTATAGGCTGTCCTGCTATAGGCTGAAGAGGAAGAAGAAGCAGAAGAAGTAGATACTTGGTGATCCAACAGGTCATTTGGCCATGTTTTCAAAATTTAAGATAAATAAAAGCACTTCGATCCATTTCAAACCATATGAGTACAGGTAAAATCGGCGCGGTGAAATAAAACGCGTGTTGTCTTAGCGAATGGTTTTAATGCGACTGACTTGAAAACTTAATACATTAGTTTATACGGGCCATCTTACCCACCTATTCTATACACACATACATTTACGATCTCAACATACCGCCCACCAAAGGACTTTTATGAAGTCCTTTCAAAAACTAACTTACATTTTAACTTCAATAACAATACTTTAAATTACACAAAACTTAAACATTTAACTTAAAGGTATGTATTAAAATGTGGGCTAGTGTCATGCATTATTAACACTTAATTAAGGAAATAATTTTGCCACTGATCTTTTCACTATAGTGTCTCCACTCTTCACACTATAGACTCTTGTAAGTCCGTCTGGTCCTGGATGCTTCTCTATTATTCTGCCAAGCATCCACTTTCCTGGTGGCAAGTTGTCATTCTGTATGTGAACAATATCTCCGAAGTCCATTTCCTTATATGGCTTATGCCACTTAGGTCGTTGTTGCAACCTACACAAGTATTCTTCTTGCCACCGATTCCAAAAATCATTTAGTAATTGTTGCGTATGTTGCCATCGTGTCAAATTACTTATTTTGGTATTTTGTAAGCTTGGTTCCGGTACTGCGATTGGTGCTGCACCCACAAGAAAATGTCCAGGCGTAGTGGCTGTATGTTATCATCACATTCATCGACAGCACGCAGCGGACGGGAGTTTAAACAAGCCTCAATCTGGCACAATACTATAGTAAGTTCTTCAAATGTCAAATTAGTTGTCAAAATTCTTTTCAGGTGGTATTTTAGAGATTTAACTCAGGCTTCCCAAAGGCCACCGAAATTCGGAATGTAGTAATGTAGGTATGAAGTGCCATTGGGTACCATCTTTAGTAAGAGAATCACCTATCTCACCGGTGAAATCTAAGCAAGCATCCTTCCAGGCTGTCTCTAATTCTTTGCTTGCGCCAACGAAATTGCGTCCTTGATCGCTATAAAGATGTAAACACCGGCCTCTGCGAGAACAAAATCTTTTAAATGCTCCAATAAATGATGCTGAGCTGAGATCTCCTACTAACTCCAAGTGTATAGCTTTCGTGGACATGCAAACGAATATGGCTATGTATGCTTTGACCGTTTTGGCTCCTCTTCCCTTGGTAGTTAGGACTAATACTGGACCCGCGAAATCAACGCCAGCGTTACTAAAGGGACGTGAGGGTGTAACCCTCACCTTGGGAAGATCTCCCATCATTTGGGTCTTTGCTATTGAGCTTTGTTTAGCGCAAGTTATGCATCTATGAATGTGTTTCTTCACCAATGGCTTTGCTTTAATTATCCAATATTTGCTTCTAAGATAGCATAACATCAGTTCTACACCACCGTGCAGAGTCTTCGAGTGAGCTTCATAAATAACTAGGTAAGTAAATTTATTTTTATTTCCTAAAATTATAGGGTGTTTGTTTTCATTGCTCAAATTAGCGTTGCGAAGTCGTCCGCCCACCCTGAGGATATTTTCATCATCCAGGTAAGGATTAAGAGATTTTAGACAACTATTCTTTTTTACTTCTTTCTTTGACTTAATAGAATTTAACTCTTCTTCAAAACTTTCTTTTTGTGACTTTCTTATACAAATCTTCAAAGCTTTATCTAATTCTTCCGTAGTCATTGCTTTTTGTACTGTATGGCCCTTTTTTCCATTCTTTTGTAATTTAGAAATCTTAGACAATACACAATAGTCTTTTGTAACTCTATTAGACTAGAATAAATTTCAAAATTTAACACTTCATTCTCTTCTGACTGTTCTTTTTCAATATTTAAGTGTAACTGTATCTTTCTTTTTTCTAATTCTGTACTAAATTGATTGAATCTTGATGTATATATTTCCTTTTCAGAGAGCCATTCTGGTCCCTTCCACCAGAGTTCATTCTTCTGAAGTTCCATCAGTAGCATACCTCTGGAACCATTGTCAGCGGGGTTATCTTGAGATTGTACGTGATGCCACTGACTTGTACTTAAGTTGCCGAGAATTTCAACAGTGCGGTTTGCCACAAATGGTTTCCATTTAGTAGGTTCACCAGACAACCAAGCAAGGACAATGGTTGAGTCGGTCCATGCATGCATTTGTGTTGCAGGTACTCTCATGGCACTGCTGACTTGTTTCATCAACTGGGCAAGTAGAACAGCCCCACACAACTCTAGTCTTGGCAGAGAGACTGTCTTCAAGGGTGCGACTCTCGTCTTGGCTGCAATGAGCATTGTTTGTACTGTGCCATCAGTGTGTTCAACTCGACAGTACACGACAGCAGCGTAAGCTTTCATGGAGGCGTCGCAGAATCCATGGATTTGTATGGCGTCTTTCTCTGTAGATGTAGTACCAAGCCAACGGTTAATCTTTATATTATTAACATTTAATAGATCCGTGCGTATTTGTAACCACTCTTCTCGTAAAGGGGAGGTTATCTCATCGTCCCATGATAATTGCTCCAGCCATAACCTTTGGATCAAAATCTTCGCTAATATAAGACTTGGTGCAATCCATCCTAATGGATCAAATAATTTATGTATTGCAGAGAGTATCTTGCGCTTGGTAACAGTATTGGATTGCAAGGAAGATAAAGGTAAGCTGTATTCAATCTGGTCGTTTTCTAGATTCCACAGGATACCCAGTGTCTTGATTTTGCCATCTACATTTAGATCTATGTGGGTATTTGCAGATCGCTCACTAGGTTCGATAGACTTCATAAACTCTGTACTATTGGAAGCCCATTTCTTGAGCTCAAATCCACCTAATCTTAATAGATCTTTCAGATCTTTGCTAACTTTGATTGCTTGATATGGTTGATCGCATCCAGACATCAAATCATCGACGTAAAAGTCCTCTTTCAAGATTTTAGCTGCTTTTTGATATTTATCGCCTTCATCTTTGGCTAGCTGCAACAGCGTTCGTACGGCTAGATAAGGTGCTGATGCTGTACCAAATGTCACCGTAAGAAGTCTGTACTCCTTTATTTCTTCTTCTGGATCGCTACGCCAAAGGATTCTCTGGTAGTCACAGTCTGATTGATGCATGCGTATCATTCTGTACATCTTGTGTATGTCGGCTATGAAACTCACAGCGTGCATTCGCCATCTCATAACAAGCACTCGAAGGTCTTCCTGAAGCTGTGGTCCCAAACACAATTCTTCATTCAAGGAAACACCGTTTGAACCCTTACATGAAGCATCGAAGACGACGCGTGTTTTAGTGGTTTCCTTATCTTCACGGCATACAGCGTGGTGTGGTAAGTATACCGACTTTTTATAATTTATTTCTTCTTTAGGTATTTCTTCCATATGATTAAGGTTTTTATATTCTTCTATAACTTTTATGTATTCATTTTTCAGGTGTGCTTCATTTCTAAATCTTCTTTCGAGCTGTAATAATCTATTCATCGCTATAGTCTTAGTATCTCCTTCAGTTGATTTAATTACTTCGTGCTTGAATGGTAGTCTAACAATGTATCGTCCTGTGCTATCTCGCTTATGTGTCTTTTCATAGTGTTCTTCACATTGTTGTTCTTCTTTAGATAATTTCCTACTTGTGTTTGTATCAATTTCCCATAATCTTCTTAATAATTCCTGCATGTTTGTTTCTTCTTCTTTATTTGTTTCTACTTGTTGGTGCATAACAAGAGCTTCCTTCTCATATATATCTTGCTTCATGTTTACTTCTCCGAATATTATCCACCCTAGGCTTGTCTTCTGTGCGCATGGAGTACCAGGGGGACCCTTAATTAAGCCTTCTTGTAGCATAGATGCGTATTCTCTCACTCCCAACAAGAGATCTATCGTTCCAGATGTACAGTAGTCTGGGTCTGCCAATTGCAGACCTGATAGGTGTGGCCATACATTATATGTAATTCTTCTTTGAGGTATAGGTATATGAGTAGTCAGCGGCTTGGACATAATGTATGCCTCTACAGGCATCTTGAAATCTGACTCCCATCTTGACTTTACTTGAATGTGTACTATTTGCTTTACAGCCACCTTCATAGACTCCATCCCGGTAACGACCTTCGAAGTAGGATATCTTTTTAACTTGAGTGTTTGAGCCGCCTTTTCGCTAAGAAAACATGCCTGTGACCCCTTGTCGACCAATGCCTTGAGAATCGTGGTGTGACCTTCTTCACCTTCGACGATTACCAGCGCGGTCGCTAGTAATGCAACTCGATGCTCGCTAAGGTGATGAGACGCTAACATAGTATTGACCTTGACCTCTTCTACATCTGTGGGCGTAAACGTTTGATTCATCTCTTTATCTGGTGTTTGAACTCTTCTTGGCAAATGTAAAAGTGTATGGTGGCGTCTGTTGCATACACGACACGATTGTGGTACACGACATTTCGTAGAAATGTGCCCTGGTATCAAGCAATTAAAACATAGTTTTCCATTTTTAACATAAAGACCCCGTTCATATGGTTGCATTTTATTAAACTCATCACAATTTCTCAGTAAATGATCTTCTTTGCATTTAACACAATTTTTTATTCCACCCGACGTAGTAGTGACATGAAATGCACGTTCTTTATAACTTCGCTCTCGAACTATCGACGTAGTAGGCATAACAAGTTCCAATGTACGAAACTTCGATTCTAAGAAATTCTTAAGACTATCCCAAGTAGGCAGAGAACTCGAATCATTATTGTAGTTATGTTCCTCCCAACTTCTATGCGTCTCTGGGTCCAATTTCTGTACGACGAGAAATATTATTAGTGGATCCCAAGAATCTACAGCAATCTTTAAATTTTTCAAACTATTTAAACATTCGGTTGTATTATCCAACAACGATTTAATTTGTTGCGAGGATTGAGAAGTACATTTCCGATGCGTAAACAATCTTCGTAGATGTGCATTCACAATAAGGCGGAGGTTACCGTAGCGGTGCGATAGCGTTTCCCATGCTTGTGCGTAATTTGATTCAGTAACTTGAATATGTTTCAATAAGGCTGCGGCTTCACCAGAGACTGTAGTTTTTAAATAATGTAGCTTCTGTACTTGACTAAGGGATGTGTTTTGATGGACAAGCGACTGGAACATATCTTGATAGGTCGGCCATTCTTCATAATTTCCCGTAAAGGTTGGTAGTTGAATAGTAGGTAATCTGACTTGAGAGTAACTTGAGGCATCAAAAGATGTATTTGAACTTCTAGCTTCGAGTGATTCTTTAGACTGAATTTTATTCGCCAACATATCTTTCAGGTCTGCTATGAGGCACACATACAAATCTTCGCTCAAGTGAAAATCTTCATTGACGAAATACGGCATAATTCCCTTTTGTTCCCTCGTAGTAAGTTTTACTAAGCTTTCGTGGGCGTTCTTGAACGTTGTCCAATAGTCTTCAATAGTCTTTATTCTTGATTCGATATATCCTTTGGTAAATCGCTCCTTCGGACATTTTTTCAAATTAATTTGCGCCTTTCGTAATAAATTCGCGGTATCTTCTAAAACGCTAATCGCTTGTTCCGCAGTCATGGTCTTAGTAAACAAGTCTTATCTCTCGATCGGGGTTTCTTTCGTTCACTCGGGTCGCCTTTGTTCTAATTTACCTGCGGTGTTTTATTTGCACGTTCGGCTCGAATGGACCATTATGTACTGGTGTTAAGGTGCACTTTTGCTGGTTCGGCGCGGTAAAATAGAAACGCGTGTTGTCTTAGCGAATGGTTTTAATGCGACTGACTTGAAAACTTAATACATTAGTTTATACAGGCCATTTTACCCACCCGTTCTATACACATACATTTACGAACTCAACACCGCGCAATTTTTTTTGAAAAGGGGTCCAAAGTTCTTGCTTCACGTATATAATAATATAATGATGATTATCTTATGTATATCGTTTTCAATGTTTTCAGGTGGCAACCGTCCTCCCGTCGAGGGCCCCGGAGAACTGGCGCAGGCTTTGGATGATTTTGATGTAAGTGTGGCAAATCATTTATTTTGTTTATTAAGGTTAAAAATAATACTAAACTCTCCACCAATCCGCATTGGAGCAGCGTGGTGGAGTACGCTCCAAGCTTTTCTCTGTTGTGGAGAAAGACTCAGCTCAGTAGACGACCCGCGTGGTGTAGTGGTCATCATGCCGGTCCACCATTCGACGGGTCCCGGTTTCGAATCCCGGCGTGGCAGAGTTATAAATGATGAATTTCTATTTCTGTCACGGTCTGGGTGTTTGTTTGTCTTTGTGTGTGTCCATGGCACCCACGACACACATCCTAGTGTGGGGCTGTGAGTGTGATGCGTTTATGTATTTATTTATTAAACCTATATAAGACTATATTAAAACACATCCTGAAATAACTAAACGATTTTTCACTGCAAAACATACCCGTAGCTGTCTAAATTCTATTACTTTTCTGGTAGTTTAAATACAATAAATACTTACAAAATAAAAAATAAAAGGATTGAAAGAAGAACTTCACTTTGAGGTTACAGAATATTTTTTACAAGAGAAAATTTGTTGGTCCCACATTAGCATTACCTTTTATGTGGATAACGAACTGCTTCTAATTTACTTATTTTGCATGAATTCTAATATAAACATATTAAATTTTCATAATATTGATATATTAATTAATGTCTATAGACAAGGAACGGTAATATTTTCAAATAGATCTTTCTCTTTTCTACGGTATTTCACCCCGTTCTACACCCATGCACCAGAGTCGTCTATTGTTTCAACAACCGGATTGACTCAGTACGCTCTTTTTATTAGAACTGTATTTATAGTTGCGCTCTAATGGATAGATCAAACGCACATGCAGTTAAATTTAATGTCTCGGTGTAGAGCAAAGCCCGTTAGATATAATTAGAGGCATCGGTGGTCGTCTTTCGAGCTTCGTCGCAGATATTTTGATCCCGTTGACATTTATTATGTCACCGACATAGCGCGCGCAATGAAAGGGTTTTGCGTTTGAATTTGGTGTCTTTATGATGTCATAGTTGCTAACATTTTGATATTAATATGGTAACAGTTGAGCCGAAAGGCATTGTCCTATCTTAAATGGGAGTATTAAATCAATCCAATAGGTAATTATAAATAATTATATATTATTAAAACAAAAATATTTTTCAAGTTTTTCTCCGGTTGTATGTATTGATTTATATGTTTTAGCCCTTGTCAGATTTTGTCAAACATCTTAGAGCGTATAAGCCCACTGGCTGTCTGAATCACAAGCGATCGCACGGTTTAAGCAACCTCGGGCGTGGTAGTTTTTTTTTAGAAAACTTAGCCTAGCAATAAAAGCAAATGGGCCACATAATGGTGAGAGGTTATTATCTCCTATGAACACCAATCCGCATTATAGCAGCGTGCAACACCAGAAGTACCACCAATGCGTTTCTGGCGATGGAGAACTCTTTCAGCGCCTTTTTTGAAAATACACATACCATAATATATGTAGTTATAATTCATTATAGGGATAGGTGACCACTGGTGGCAAATTTAATACGCGCCTACGTGTTTCGAAGAGCACGTTAAGCCCTCGATCTTGGTTGTTATTCACAGTAGTCGTCAAACCTGGTGGTATTATTAGAGCCATAGACATTACTGAAGATATTACTGCCGACATATCTCAACTGCACTAC
>DWIK01000005.1:0-11349 GCA_018248335.1 Hesperopsis alpheus texana
CCTAACCTAACCTAACCTAACCTAACCTAACCTAACCTAACCTAACCTAACCTAACCTAACCTAACCTAACCTAACCAGTTGCTCTTCACCCCTCGAGTGAGAACAAGCAAAACCGCGTGCGCTCTGCAGAGAAAAATTAAGTTTTGTGGGTTTTTCTCAACGGATTTTAACGAAACAAATTGTGTTTTGTGCGTAAAAACAAGTGCTATCTGGTGGTGCAAAGCGTACAAAAATCTGTTCAGTGGTTCAAAAGTTATTGACAAAAAACTGCAAGTGAGGTTAGCAAAACAAGTGTAAATCTCACTTAAATCGCTATATCTCAGCGGATATACCATTTCCCCCAAAAATATTTTCTGCGAGCCGATAGAGCTTTTGCCGATCTACATTCCTGCTGCAAAAACGCGACTGATTGGTCGCGCTCTCTCGAGGAAAACACGAAAAACTCATAAACCACGTGGCACGTGGTCATCGAAGGAGAGCAACAGGAGAGAAAATTTTGAGTGCATATCATTCTACAGGCCCCCCAAACGCCCGGTACGTTTTTTCAGCAAAATCGGACAGTAAATAAAATTTCTACCGGCGTTAAAAAGTTAAAAGTTTAAAGGCTTATAGCTGCCGTTCCGGAAGGAATTTCAAAATTCTTATAACGCCATATGCTGCCTATCGTTCAGAAGAATCCGCCTGGAAAAGTTGGAAAACATTGGACTATTAAATTTTAAGGTAGAAATAAAAAAGTAAAAATTTCGCATTTATATAAATAAAAAAAAAATTTTGTATGGCGCAAAAAACTGTTTTTATACCATAATAAAGAAGGCATTTTTACATATATTTCAAAATTTTTTAAGAAATTTTTGACTGGGTACTTTCGGAGATATCGAATTTTTTCCAAATTTTGATCATAAAATCTAAAATAATAGAAAATATTAGTTTTTTATAATCGCAGGGTGCTCAGGTACTATATTTCACCTTGTTTGACTCCAAAGTCGAGCATTCTAGCATTTAAATTAAAGATTTTAAAAATTTTCAGCCATTTTTGAATTATTTGATTATTTTTTAAACTGCGATTTCTCCGAAAGTTTTAGTCATAGGAAAATTTGGTTTTTTAATACGAGCAAGGCTGAGCCTAACCTATCAAATTCTGGGGGTGCCGGCCAAATTGGAGGCAAAAAATTTTTTCGCGTCTGGGCCACTTTCAGGAGGTAGAGGAAGTCAGCGCATCGACTATACTGAAAACCCGGAAGTTCTGCGATTCTTGGTTCCGGAGATATAGCCTTTTAAACATAAGTTTTGACAGTTGTCCCGCCATTTTTAAATTCTTTGAACAGCAATATCTCCGGAACGGAAACTCGTACGAGCTTTCTGATTTCAGATTCAGCATCAGGAGACCTTCATCTAATCATTTATCTCAACCTCAGTGCTTTCAGAGGCACAAAAAAATAGACCTCCTGAAAGTGGTGCCATCGCTTAGGGCAGGTTAAACCCACTACAATAAGCCCAAACTCGGGCATTCTGCGACACTTGGGGACGGAGATATTAGCAACCGAACTTTGGTTTTGACATTTGAGCTGCCATCTTGGAAAAGTTTAAGATCGATTTACTCCCGAACCAGAAGTCGTAGAGCGCTGGGGTTTTCTTTATACAACAGTGTGGGGCTTCAACAATTGATCTGAACACTTTTCAGGAGTTTTCAGGCAGAAAGAATTTTCAGTTTTGATAGTTGCACCACTGCATAGTACTCGCCGAGACCAGTTGGGGGAGCCCAAACTCGGGTGATTTTGGCCCATTAGTTGTTGAGATATCGCAAATTAAATAATTTAAAAAGTTTCAGGATCCACAATACTCACGTTTTTAAATCCCATTATCTCGGGAACTATCAGGGCTAGTCAGGTCGTGTTTGGGCTCTATAGATAGGGCTCGAGGAGGGCTATTCACTGGTTTGTGGTTATCAACTCTACATAGACTCCTCAGGGAGAAAAAAGAAAAAAAAAGAATAATAAATAAATAAATAAAATTTTTGATTTTTTTTGGACAGTGTAGTGTTCACTTAAAATTCAATTGCACCAACAGCTGTGTGGGGCCCTACTTGGCATCATTTATCTACCTAAGATAAATATATATAATAAACGTCTATTTAGCTAACTTTTTACCCTGGAAATTTGTAACCTACTGGATTAATAGTAATAGCTTATATATTTCATCAAATAGACTACGAAAACACAAATTACAGCACTCATATATTCAAAAATAAATAAATATTAAACACAATGTCGACACCAAAGGAAGCGACATCGCCCTTGGCCTTATCCAATGAACAAGCGAGAGAGGCTGAGGGTCGTGACGAGTCAATTGGCGAACCCACCACCCAAGCAGCGATCTCGATCTCCAATCAACCCACAGAAGGACCACTATTGGGATACGAAAAAGGGGATGCTGGGACGGCTTCGCAGCGGCCGAGAACTGAGACCAGGCATGATAAGGTGTCAGTTAACATAAAAAAGTGTAAGAAAATAATTAAGACTAGTCCACCCAAAGGCCCAGTCGACTTAGGACGTGCTTGGGCACAGGCTCAGTCAGCACAAAAAAAGACAAAAACCGGAAGCCTGCGTAGAATGGCACTAACGAAAGGGGCCCAGTCGGTAGCCAGAAAAATAAAAATAGACGATGTTAGACAGCTGACCGACGTATCCATGCTAGACACATCCCTAGAAACCACCCAACCGCCACAATCGACAGACACATCTGTGTTTTCACCAGGAGGGACCGGTTTGACACCTGCTCTTACTTTCCCCAAAAAAGACCACTACTCCATCGTTATATCAAACACAGCTACTCGGAAGGACGAAATCCCGGAGGACACGATGGCACAGGGAGTCGAAAGCACCACCAAAATAGACCAGCAAGTGCAAGACGTGTGGGAGCCGGAAGGATCAGAGACGAGCTGGACTGATATTGAGAGTCAAACCTCCCACAGACGCATGAGTGTACTCCCGCCTATGGGTTCACACACCGGAGTTTGTAAAGACCTGGCGACCGAGAAAGCTCGCGAATACCTCCAGACTGGGAAGGACGCCTTGGAGAGCTCCAAGACACTAAAGAGGGAGCTGAGAGCAGTGGCAGTGGATTGCCTCAGCAACCTCTACGAGCTGGTCCTATCACTGGCGGACTCCAGGAACAGACATCGTCTGAACCTGGAGGTCGAAAGAACGAGAGCTGCCAAGGAGCTCATGCGAGTGGAGAGGGCCCATACCAGAGAAGTGAAGGAGCTGGAGGCCAAATTCACTGAGAGGTTGATTGAGGTCACTGAGTCTCTCAAGGGAACGAACAACTCCGTTGCGGGCATACAGAGCTGGCTGAACTTCGAGATGGACGGAATTGTAGCCAAGTCAGTAAAGGCCGTTCAAATCGAAATTGGAAGCAACCAAAAACAGGACGGGGCGCAAACACGGAGACGCCCTCGAACAAAGAGACACAAAGTTAAGCAGGGAACAAAGTCCCCAGAAATAGAAAGAAAAATAATAAACCTCGCTACCAACGTAGAATCCTTAGCGACCGAAGTCCAGGCCTTAAGACAAGACATTGGCAAGGGGAAAACAATCCTGCCCACGCCATCCTTACCTCCTGAGACAGAACAGAGAAAGCAGGAAGAACCTCCCTATAAACATCTTACGGATGAGTTGAAGGCTATAAGAACAGAGACAGAGCAAACGCTTAAAATTGTCAGCCAGGTGAAGCCCGCGACAAAGGAAGAAATAGGGAATGAAATCAGGGAGGCTACAGTACCCCTAATGTCCAAGGCGAGGCAGATACTGGAAGTCGTGGAGGAAGTAAAAGACATGACACTGGTGAACTCCTCGACGAATACTGGCGCCACCCAAGGTCTAGGGGCGGAAATGGCAATGGCTGACACGGCTGCACAGATAGAGAGTATCCTGGAGCCCATTAAGGCGGACGTGTCCGAAATGGCCATGGTCTCCCGAGAGATAAATAAAAAAATGGCGTGGTGCAATTCATCATTAATAAAGAGCCAATCGACAGGGCCAACTTCGTTTAGCGAACGAAAAACATATGCCATGGCCGCCAAAACCCCGCCAACAAAAAACCCAGCCCACACGATAATAGTCTCTAGTACCGACCCTACTAACACGGGCGAAAGGGTCCTAGAGGACATTACAAACGCGCTGGACTTTAGGAACTCTGGAGTGAGAGTCGATAGAGTGAGGAAGGCGCGGAATAGTAAAATAGTGCTGGGCTGCGAGGACAAAAACGAGGTAGCCAAAATAAAAGAACAGATTGGGAAGGCTGGCAACCTTAAGGCAGAAGAAGCCAAATTGCGCAACCCGCTAATAAAAATTAAAAATGTGATGGCATATTTGAAAGACGAGGAGATCGTAGAGTACATTAAGGCTCAAAATAGAAAATTGTTTGAAGACCTATCTGGCGACGACTCCTCGATAAAAGTCAAATACAAAAAACGAGCAAGGAACGCGCTACAGTGCCACGCTGTCTTGGAGGTGTCACCTATACTCCACAAGCGCATACTCGAGGTGGGAGTGGTCCACATCTCAATTCAAAGGAGAGAGGTGGAAGACCAGTCCCCCCTCGTCCAATGCGCAAGGTGTCTAGGGTTCGGGCACACCAAAACGTTATGTAAGGAACAGGCTCAATATTGCAATTATTGTGGTGCAGCCCACTCCTGGCAAGACTGCCAAAACAGACAGGAGGATAGGCCACCAAACTGCAAAAATTGCAAGGACAGCAAATTGCAGGACATTCTTCCACACATGGCATATAGCGAGGAATGCCCTCAGCGCCAAATGTGGGATAGAATAGCGCGTTCCAAAATCAGATATTGCTAAGGGCAGCCTAACAAATGGGGACCCCGGCAGCCCCGCCACAGGTGGAGGAACGAGACTACGGTTCATTCAGTGCAACCTCCAGCGCTCCAAGCAAGCAACTGCTGAACTGCTAAAGGTAGCTGAGGACAGGAAACTTGCTCTGGCACTGGTACAGGAGCCATACACGGGCTCTTGTGGCAGTGTTAGGCAGTACCCTGGTACCAAAGTGATTCAATGCACACAGGGCATCCATAGCAGGAACCCAGTAAAGGCTGCCATAATAGTCTTCGGGAACCAGTGGAGAGTCATACAAGACCCACAGATGGTATCGGAGACCGAATCGGCAGCCTTGCTGGAGTTGGGAGGTTGCAAACTGGGTGTGGTTTCGCTCTACTTTGACGGGGCAGCGGACATAGGGCCCTACATTGAACGGACAAAAGCAATATGTATTTCACTCAACACGCCAAACATTTTGTTAGCGGGGGACGTAAACGCGTGGAGTTATTGGTGGGGAAGTGCCTCCGAGGACCAGAGAGGAGCGGAATACAACGCTTTTCTAAACGAAATGGACTACCACATCCTCAACATTGGCAATGTCCCCACCTTTGAGGTGTGGAGGGACAGTAGACTGTGTGCCAGTGTTGTGGATGTTACGGCATGCAGTTCCTCTCTGCTAGGGAGGATAAAAGATTGGAGAGTGGACAGAACGCTGATCACGTCAGATCATAATGCCATTACATACACACTGGTACTGGGGGAACGGCTACAACCCGTGGCGGCCCCCACTACCAGGGTGTACAACACAAAAAAGGCGGACTGGTCAGCGTTTGAAAAAACATTCCTGTCCTCGCTGGCAGAGAATAAAATAACTACAACCTTTATAAAAAACGTTAAGTCGGGTGACGAAATGGAGGCATTAGTCACCAACTACTCAAAATCCGTACGAACTGCATGCGAAAACGCAATACCGAAGATGAGCGGGAAGCGAAAGGGAACCGTTCTTCCCTGGTGGTCGGAGGAGATATCCCTACTAAAAAAAGATGTACTGAGGAAGAAAAGAAGAATAAGAAACGCGGCACCGCATAGAAGACAGTTAGTACTTCGGGAGTACGTCGAGGCCAAGGCACAGTATGTCAAGCAGTCGGCAGAAGCGCAAACCCGAAGCTGGAAGGAGTTTTGCACGACCCAGGAGAGGGAGAGCATGTGGGACGGCATTTATCGTGTCCTCAGGAGAACGACTTGCAGGGGAGACGACGTATTGCTTAAGGGACCCGATGGGCATACGCTGGATCCCAAGCGGTCGGCCAACCTCTTGGCGGATACTTTTTACCCTGAGGACGCGATGGAAACCGACACCGCGTACCACTCCTATCTCCGGGATCTCGTGGAGGAAACACCAAAGGCAAGACTGGGAGAATTAAAAGAAGACGACCCAGAATTCACAAAAGCTGAATTGGAGTCTGTCCTCCACATGCAGAACCCCAAGAAGGCTCCGGGGCCGGACGGATTTACAGCTGACATATGTGTAAAGGCTACTCGCTGTGCACCCGAGGTATTTATTGCAATAGTAAACAGGTGCCTCGCTATCTCTTACTTCCCCAAGCAATGGAAGGTGGCCCACGTAGTCATCCTCAAAAAACCGGGAAAAGACGATTACACTAGCCCCAAGGCCTATCGCCCTATAGGACTTCTATCGGTGTTAGGTAAAATATTTGAAAAACTGATCGTTAGAAGGATTCAATACCATCTGCTACCAACACTCAACCCAAAACAGTATGGGTTTCAGCCGCAGCGTGGCACCGAGGACGCCCTCTATGATCTGCTGGAGCATGTCAAGGCGGAGAGGGAGAAGGGACGCTCCGTAATACTTGTCTCGCTGGACATAGAGGGGGCCTTCGACAACGCGTGGTGGCCGGCACTCAAAAATCAGATCAGGCTCAGACGTTGCCCAAAGAACCTTTACCTGATGGTGGAATCATACCTCGAAAACCGGAGGATAGTAGTAAACTACGCAGGGGAAACAAGTGAGAGGGACACCACGAAGGGTTGTGTCCAAGGCTCCATAGGGGGGCCCACCTTTTGGAATCTCATCTTGGATCCACTCCTGCAAAGACTATCAACCGAGGAGGTCCACTGTCAGGCATTTGCGGACGATGTGGTTCTGGTGTTTTCCGGCAGGTCCATAGAGGGGATGGAGGATCCCATCAACAAAGTGCTGGAGGTAACAGTGCAATGGGGAAAGGAGAACAAGTTAAACTTTGCAGCGCATAAGACCAGTGCAATGCTCATAACAAAAAAGCTAAAGTACACCCTTCCTCACCTAGCACTGTCAGGAACCGCACTAGCCTTTGTTGATGAGATTAAACTCCTTGGATTAACAATTGATAGGAGACTCAACTTCAACTCACATGTACGCAACATCTGCGCAAAAGCCGCCAAAATATACAAGCAGCTTACGTGTGCAGCAAGAGTCTCCTGGGGACTTAACCGGGAGATTATCAGAACCATTTATGTGGCGGTAATCGAGCCAATAGTCCTATATGGTTCGTGTGCATGGGCAAAAGCGTCTGAGCTGTTGACGAACAGGAAAGCGTTGGACACACTTCAGCGGGGTTTCGCTCAAAAAATCAGCAGAGCCTACAGAACGGCACCTCTGAATGCTGTCCTGATCCTGGCAGGAATCCTCCCGCTGGATATACGAATACAAGAAGTGGCGTCATTGTACGAGGCGAAGAGAGGTTTATCCAGTGATTATTTACCACCGAATAGGAGGATCGAGGGGGTGGTCAAAACCCGGGAGTTATCACACCCAGCAACAGAGACCATGCTGGAATACAGTCTCATCGAAAACGCTGCGGAGACTAGCAACCAAGCTCCAGGCCCTCAAATATATACCGATGGAAGCAAAATACAGGGCAGGACTGGAGCGGCTCTCACGTGGTGGGAAAATGGCAGTGAAAGGCACAACGAGGTCTTCAGCCTAGACCCTACGTGCACGGTGTTCCAGTCCGAACTGTATGCGCTCTACAGAGCGGTGAAGAGGGCCGCGAACAGTGAGGAGACTGTAGTGAACATCCTGAGTGACTCCAGGTCGGCGCTCGAGCTGCTGTGCGCCACCAGGCTAAGTCATCCTCTTGTGAAGGCGACAAGAGAATGCATGGCGGAGATGAGGTCCAGGGGGAAGAAAACACAACTGTTTTGGCTCAGAGCCCACATCGGCACAGAGGGGAACGAAAGGGCAGACGAACTAGCCAAAGAGGGGGCCATGAGAGATGCTACCTCGCCCGACTACGCAGAAGTCCCGCTGTCGTATGTCAGGAGGAAGATTAGGGAGGAATCAATTGCCAGATGGCAAGACAGATTCGACGCTGCCTCCCAAGGTGCTACAACAAGGACGTTCCTCCCGGATGTAAGGAAAGCTTACAGCTTCGTGAGAGAGACGAACCTAAGCCACCTTCAGGTACAAATCTTGACAGGCCACGGCGGCTTCGGGGAGTACTTGCACCGGTTCAATCTTAAGGATAGTCCCGGTTGCGAGTGCGACCCGAATATCAGCGAGTCGGTGTGGCACCTGCTTCTGGACTGCCCTAGATTCCAAAACTCCAGATTGGATGTAGAGTGCCTCTGTGACCGGAAGATGGAGAAAGGCTCATTGTGGGATCTGTTACAGAGTAAAGTAACCAGAAGCCACTTCCTTAAATACATAGAAGAGGTGGCTAGGATCGCAAACTCAAGGAACGGATCCCTAACAACAGCCAGGGCGCCACGACAGACAAACCCTGACCCAATAGTGTCCGCGCGGCAGCGAGAGGTGACACCCCTACCCACATTCGATATATTAAAATGTGGAGAGCCGGGGATGCCAGGACTTCGGATACGGCGAGCCCTGGAGTTTATGGACAGTAATTCGGAGAGAGTCGGACTAGCTTTCTGTAATGACAGGGCCAAGACAAATATTTACATCTCACCGGGACTCGGCCTCCTACTCAACGGTAGTTGTAAAAGAACATCAATGAGGAGGAGAGTTTACGATGAACTTCCGGTCGTCATAGTAGAGGGACAGCGATGTCGAATAGTGCGAACTAATAATAAAACCATCGTTCTGTTCGCTGCTGAGGATGAGCTCACACCTTTTCAAAGGGTCAGTAAGGCACTGATGGCGATGGGTAGACGAGCCTGGGAGGAGACCCCTTCACACACGCCAAAAATCCTCAGTGTAGATGCAATGGTTGTGGGCCACATGAAAGGTGATGACCGGGACCTAACAGGTGCCAAGCACGCAGCACACAAGCATGAGGTGGTGGTATATGAAAGTCCTAGCCGGGACCTTCAGCCTCGCTCGTGATGGGCTATAGCTAAAAATAAAGGGTAGACCAACATCCCGCAGGACAAATAAACAATATATGAGTGCCAAAGTAATGATAATCATTATAATAGAATTATTTATCCATTTATACTTAATATGTATATATATATATATATATATATAATACTGTATATTCACTTGACACCAATATGTATAAATTAAAATAAAATGATGTAAAAAAACAATGTAGCTAGCAAGACGTATATAGAAAACAAGTGGCAATGCAATCAATGTAACATAAGCAAGAACAAATGTAATAAAATAAAGCAATAATGAAATATACAACTAATGGATTGTAATGCAATATTAAA
Organism: Hesperopsis alpheus texana; assembly: GCA_018248335.1. Taxonomy (NCBI): domain Eukaryota; kingdom Metazoa; phylum Arthropoda; class Insecta; order Lepidoptera; family Hesperiidae; genus Hesperopsis; species Hesperopsis alpheus. The sequence continues at coordinate 9,514 of DWIK01000005.1, forward strand.
CAACCTAGGAATAAGCACATTATATGTAAATTGTAACCAAACCTGCCCTAGATTAAAGGTAGTATAAGATACTATATTATGTAATATTAAGATTATAATTATGTTATACTAAGATTAAAATGTATGTATTAGATTATAATAATGTATAATTATATGTAGAATAAGAAATTACTATTTCAAAAAATAAAAAAATAATAATAATAAACAAATAAAAAAAAGAAATGAACAATTGAGAAGAAAAGATCAAACCCACAAAGGTACGGACTACGCGTCTGTAGGAATATAAAAAAAAAAAACCTAACCTAACCTAACCTAACCTAACCTAACATAACCTAACCTAACCTAACCTAACCTTGGAATACAAAGAAAGTTAAATGCTGTCCAAAGAGTGTTTGCCCAAAAGTTGACAAAAGCGTACCGAACAGTCTCCCTCAACTCAGCTCTGATACTGGCAGGGTTGCTGCCTCTGGACGTACGAGCACTAGAGGCAGCTGCCTTGTACGAGGCCAGGAGGGGGTTGATCTTGCCACTATTAAAGGACAGAGAGGTCGAGAAAATGGTTCGGTACACAAAAACTCCCCATCCAGCAAAACATATGTGCCTGAAGTTCTTAAGCCTGGTAGACCAAAATGACATAAAAAGTCATAATAATCAAGCAGTACGTATATTTACCGACGGGAGCAAAACTGAGGACGGTGTTGGAGCTGCCCTATCCTGGTGGATAGGGGAGACCGAAACAAAGACCTACAAGTTGAAGCTGCCTTCGTACTGCACAGTCTACCAGGCGGAACTTCTGGCCATATGCAAAGCAACTAGGGAAATCAAAAAAGGCAAACACTCAAGCTTTGGAATCTACAGCGATTCCCGGTCGGCCCTAGAAACGGTAGTAAATCCATGCTCCCTCCATCCCCTCGCAGTGGAAGCACGCCAGAATATAGTAAACATTATGAATGAAAACAGCCAAGTTTCCTTGTTCTGGGTTAAAGCCCACGCTGGATTGGAAGGAAATGAACGAGCGGACAATCTGACCAAAGAGGCAGCCAAAAACAGTAAGAGGAGACCGGATTACGACCTCGTCCCGGTATCATTCGTCAAGCGGCAAATCCGGTTGGAGTCACTTGGCGAATGGGACCGAAGATACAGGACGGGGGAGACAGCCGCGGTGACAAAGATGTTTCTCCCAAGCATAACAACTGCATATAGATTCGCAAGGGACCAAGAACCAACAGCGAATCTCACGCAAATTATGACGGGCCATGGCGGGTTTTCACAGTACTTGAACCGATTTAAGTGCAGTGAAAGCCCGTCGTGTATATGTGACCAAACAGCTGAGGAAACTGTACCACATGTACTGTTTGAGTGCCCAGTTTTCAGTAAAGAGAGATTTGAAATCGAGCAAAAGTTAAACTGTCTTGTGAATGAAACCACCATCCAAGATATTATAATTGATAAGAAAACAAGAAATACGATTATAAACTATATGGTAACTATAGCAAAGAAGGTAATAAAAAGAAACAGCACCTAATATGTATGGTATATATAATAATATATTATATATACACAGCATAAATAAATAGAATATTAAATAAAAGTCATTAAAAAGCAAGAAACATAGTATCAAAATAAAATAACACATTAAAAAAGTTGAAAATAAACCTACAGTCTGAGTACAAACCGTCATTGGTACAAAATTCTCCCCGAAGTCTCTGACGACGTTAGAAGAGGAATTGAAAAAAAAAAAAACCTAACCTAACGCAGTGGCGGCATGGGCTCCTGCGACAAACAAGATCGGTGTCAGGAAGCAGTTCGATGTGGTGCAACGCGGGTTCGCACAAA
>DWIK01000006.1:0-10793 GCA_018248335.1 Hesperopsis alpheus texana
ATCACGGTACATATAATGCTGTCTGTCTGATTGTTCCGGCTAATCTATGAAATGGCTGAACCGATTTTGACGGGACTATCACTGGCAGATAGCTGATACAATAAGGAGTAACTCAAGCTACTTTTCCTTTAGATCGATGAAAACATAAATTCCACATGGACGAAGTCTCGTTTGTAAGGCACCTCGGTAGGGAGGACACGGGTTAGAGTCCTGCGCGCGGTTAAAAACTTTTATAAGTTTAGTTGTAAGTAGTCTTCTTCGATTGTTCCCCACATTTTTACACTCGTATGCCCCTCATGCATTTATGCAATACAGCAGGGTCAGATCTCCTACCACAAAGAGAAATGACTTGAAGCATACTCCACCACGCTGCTCTAATTAATTGGTAGAGGTTATCTCTACTAGAGTTCGTTGTCCACCGGTCTGATGTATTTGACGAATGATAATCAGGTGACCTAGAGTGACGAACGAAGTACTGAAGCCATCTTCATACTAAAATTATTATAATTATATAAATAGTACTGTATAAAATTTTGCCCCATATATATCATCATACATTCCGCGTCTGACGCTGCTTATCTTGAATAAACTTTATTAGTTTTAATGAATGAATGAATTAATTAATTTTAGTGGTTTAGTTAAGTTTTTATAGATTTTTGTGATCTGGTCAAACTTGCCCAACTTTTAACGCTCAAACTTATCCCATAATCACCCGCAGCCATTGCCAAGAACATATCTTAAGGCCGCTGTGGAAAAGTTTTATGTTGTTTTTATTTCTTGTATAAAAAGTAGGGCTATAAATCGGTACCACGAATGGGATATTTATTCAAATTATAAGGGCCAAGGGGTTGAAAGTTATGGCGTAACTGTGTCGCCTTGGGCTGAAAGCTTGTCGGAATGTAATACTCTATATTGTTTTATGGGTTTTGTTAATCGTGCTGATGTTAGGCTCGAAAATAGGGTTTGAAGGTTGTATATAAGGGCTGTATCTGAAGGAAATAAGGGACTGCAACTTTTAACAACCAATAACTAAAGTCCTATCTTATCTATCTGTTGACAATCTTAAATCTTGGTATCGTCGGATAAAATTCGTTAAACCTGATCGTAAGCTCTATGTTATTTCAACATCCGATAGGGATTGGCTCCTAAGCCTTATTTCCGCCAATCCGCATTGGAGTAGCGTCGTTAACGACGCTTCAAGCCTTTTCCCGTTATGGGAAGAGGTTGAAGATATGTTTCAGTTGTGAAACAATGTTCCTGAAAGGGCATCCCGTGAGAGATGGAGTTTTAAAAACGATAAGAATAAAAGACACATAAAATCCTTTAATCGAAATATTTTACATACATATAATTATGGATTTATGGAAAAGCCCTTAATTTTTTATATTGACGTTTATTTTATTTTACAAACAAAAACCTAATTTAAAGAAAACTTTTTTGAACTGGTCAGTGCTACAAAAAGATTTCGATGAAAAAATTGGTAGGTCTGGTTTGAGTACCACATGACCACGCTCCACCCGCTCGCACAGGTTTGTTCGACTGTGAACTTCAAGATTTTGACACAGCATAGCGAGGTAAAAAGATGACATTACTTGATCTAGTAATTAATAAATAAATCTTTCACTCCTATAGAAGATATAGAATCATGCAACAACAACATCGCACTTTATAACTATACCCATACTACTGAGCAGGTACATTATATAATATACGTCATAGTTTATGGTCGAAAAACGATGAATTGCTATATGTAATGCGGTCCATTAGTCTTAAATTATTTCTAAATATAGCTCTAAATATATTATTTTTTATATTTTTTACTTTTTGTTGATTTTGAAATTAGCTTTCAACTTAATGGTAAACTTAATTCTGACATGCTTTAAAATTATGTTTAAAAATTTTTCCATACTTTATGCTAATGTGGTGTATATATATGTACTTACGTGCTTTGGAGGGCACGTTAAGTCGTCGGTCCCGGTTGTTATCAAAACAGTCGTCAAACCTGATCCAATAAGAGATTCTCACGAACAGATCTCCGGTAGTCCGCACTGGAGCAGCATGGTAGAGTATGGTCCAAGAATTACCCCGTTCTGGTAGGAGACCCGGCTCCAAAGTGGACCAAGAACGGTTTGAAGGCATTCTGCCGGCAATATTTTTAAATTTTTTTTCTAATCATTTCAACTATCTTAATAAGATCTTGTTAGCGAGCAGTCGTGACTGTTCAGTGTGTGGTGTTAAAATTCGACATATAAAGAAAAAAACATAATAACAAAATACAAATAAATCTTATTAAAAATCAAAATAGAATTATAAAAACTTAAATACCTTTGATTTTTTAAAATGGATTAAAAAAAGCATTAAAAAATTCTTATTTCATCATTTTTATATTCAGATCTAAAGATTGAAGAAAAAAAAATGTTACTTTTTTAATGGCTTGCGCCCCCGGGTGGGCTCGAACCACCAACCTTTCGGTTAACAGCCGAACGCGCTAGCCGATTGCGCCACGGAGGCTATGACGGCTGTCGCGAAATTGTCTAACGGATTCTTTGTATACACAAATGTATCGACAAATGTGTAAATGTATTTGTATATATGTATTTGTATAATGTATTCTACATTAGCGAACCCGGCCCGCTTCGCTGGGCTAACCCTTACTTTATTAAATAAGAAATTACAATTTTTATGAGAATCGGTCGAACGGGGCGGAAGTCGATACTTTACAGCGCCGCCTGGTGGCGAGTTGCATCAATGGGCATAGCATATAAACCTTCTCCATGGAAAAATACATATACATACCAATTTTCATAATAGTCAGTATCTGAGTTCATCGATTTCATATATACAAACATCCTTTTAATATATATATATATATATATATATATAGTTAGAAATCGATACGTGTATGATAAAACATGATATCTTAATTAAAAGTAACTCTATAAAAGAATTATGCCATCCAATACTCTCTCCTGCTTCCTTGTGACATGGTGTCCAAAACGCTGACAGTAATTTTTTATTTACAATTTTGGTCTGTTGTCTGTCTTTCTGTCTGTCTGTCTGTCCGTCCGCCCGTCCGTCCGTCCGTCCGTCCGTCCGTCCGTCCGTCCGTCCGTCCGTCCGTCCGTCCGTCCGTTAATTAAATACCACGCGGACAAAGTCGCGGGCGCAACTAAAGCAATTTTAGATAAAAACGCTTCATTCTTGATCGTCCAGGCGTGACTGATGAGACTGCCGTCACTAGGGACCTGTTGTATTTGAATGGCCGTCGACTTTGCAACTGAAAATCAGCCGTCCCTCGGGAAAGTTCATTGTAATCTAGTATTCGTTAGGAAATAACGAGAAAAAAAAAGATATTTCAAAATCGTGTTCTCCTTTTATGAATTTCTTTTTTGCCGGGAGATATTTTTATTTGTGTCTGGAGTGTCTGTTTTGTAGTATAACAATAACAGATTTTTACTGAATGCATATGTATGTATAGACAATATAGGTGTTTTGCTATAGATGCAAAACAACACTTTACAATTTTTGTCTCTCTCTCTCTCTCTCTCTGTCTGTTTGTTCCTGGTAATCTCTGGAACGGCTGAACCGATTTTGATGGGACTTCCAAAGTTTGAACCGTTCCGGAGATGAGTCGGAATAAACAGACAAACACACAGGCAGGTAGATAGCCTGACAAACATTTTAAAAGTTATTATTTTAGTAAATGTATGGTATGAAAGCATTTATTAAAAAGCGTTCTTTTTATATAATATTATAAACGGACACTTTAATTTTATTTATTTGTATAGATGTATAGATTTGCAATAAAATTGAAGTTTAACCCATTCACTGCCACCGTCCTGCGCCCAGTGCTTACTAAATTTGACATATCTGTGTGCCACTAACGCGTATATGAGTTGAAAAAAAGACATAACAAAGTGCCCCCGGCGCATATAAGAGTCGCTAACTTTCCTATGTGCCCGTCAACGCGTCTGTGCGTTTGGGTAACTTTCCTATGTGCCCTTCGACGCATCTGTGCGTTTGGGTAAACAATAGGCACGTTTACGCATTGTCTATTGTTCCGAGGTAATAAATAGTAACGATGTGGTTTCCTTTCCTACATTTTTCATTTGGGAAATTTCAATAAAGACAATTACCCGTGTCAGTAAACTTATAGAGAGTTACCAGGGTTAGAGTTACCAGGCAACGAAATTTCCCCAAAAGTGGGGGAAACGATTTTTCTTAGATAAGTAAAAGAAACATTATTGTAATTTAAAACATTTATTGAAAAATCAACTTTACATCCGATAATTATATAAACGAAAATAAATATACAACAAAAACCATTTTAAATTATTAAAAAACTAGGTATATAAAAAAACATGAAATCAAAAATAGAGATCGTAAAACAATAGCTATAGAAATAAATACTATTTGAATACAAATAATATAGATAAATATGTGAATTATATGTACAATACCGAATGAATACAAGACAACACAAATAAAATATTTATTGAACATCAACTTTGTACACAATAATCAAACGAAATAAATAAAAGAAATTTAAGCAATTTAAATACGCTATAATAATCATGGAATTTAAAAATATATATAAGAATAGCTAAACAATAGTTAACTAAAAATATAAATAAAATAAAAAGATGAATTATATATACCGATAAAAGTGAATACGACATACAGGGTTACGGAAAAGTCGACCTAGATAATTGAGGGCGTTATTAATCAGATCCTTACTGATGCTTGACGCTATAAAGTGCTAACCAAAAATTAACCATTTTCGAAATATTTAACATATACAATTTTAATTTATTATTATTATTATTAAAAGTTAAGCTTTTGAAAAACTGAACTCCAAAGCTAAATTTGGAACAGTAAAAAATTCTAATTTCGAAAAGGTATTGAGCCGTTACTTTACATTATTAACATTAATTTAAAAAAATATTATTCTTTCCATTAATTATAATACCTCGTAATAAAAAACAGTGAAAAATTCGGAAAGACGGAGCTTAATTTATTTAAAGTTGAAATTTCAATAAAAGTCATTAAAAAACAAATTATGTTAAATATTGCAAACAGTTAACTTTTGAGTAGGTCATTTCATGGTCAAGTACATGAATAACGATTTGATTTTAGTTATTTGATTTGATTTTAGATCCTTGGTTATTTAGGTCGACTTTTCTTATAACCCCGTATACAGAAAACATGGTATAATGCTAAATTATGTATATATATTTTTTTTATGGAATAAGAGTAGCAAACGAGCTTGAAGCACCACCGACCGCTGCCGCCCATAACAACCGTGACCGACGCAGAATAAGACTCAAAAGGGGACTAGGATGGTTAGTCATGTTAGCACTAGGTGTTAGAACATTAGTTAGTTAGTTGGATAATAGGGTAGGACGTGGGATAGGGACTGTTAGTGATAATTAGTCCTGTTAGCTGTTGTTAGTTCTGTTAGTTATTGTTAGTAAATGAGAGTCCTATTCTAATTCGGTCACAGCAGCGTTGCTACCCTTGAGGCTGGATGGTCGCCTCTTGAAAGTATGTCGGGTTGAAAGTATGTATGGGGTGTCTAAAGGAGAATTTGAATTTAAAAAATAAATAAAAATGTTATCAATCTTAATTTAATTAATAGTATAAAAATACCAAAAAATACGCTTTTCTGATTTTTTTTTCATATTATTGCATTGTCATCGGTTTTTGATAAGTATGCAAAAATTAAAATTAATCCGATGGTCAAATTCGCATTCAAAGATTCCGTTACTTATATAGATACATACCTACATACATACATACATGCATACATACATACCTACATACATACATACATACAAACCCAAGCTAATAAAAATGTATTTAATTAAATAAAGTTATGTTACCATGTTTTCTGTATGGTACGGACCGTAACAAGCGAGGCAAAGCCCGATGTTACAGTCCGCACAAAATATGCCACTGTCCTTCCTTTTTTTATTTTTGCTCCAGCATCTAACACATTTTCGCCTTTTTAGAACGCCATCGCCATTCCTTGGTAGTTCGCTGGGCATGTGCGATGGCAATTCTGGACGACATATGCTAGATGCTGGAGGAGGAAGAAGGCTTGATATAACCTTCTCCCTGAAACATTCTAGAGAAATTTTACTGTCTCTTCCCTTTCGGTATAAAAAGAAGGAGTTCAGCAACATAATTTGAAAAATATGAACTCCTATCTTTTTATACCACCTCATGCATTTATGTTCGCACGGGTAGTACGCTAACATTTGGTCGCACCGGTCAACACCTTTCATAAATTTATTATATTTAACTATTATATTTGGTTTTGACACGGTGCGACCTCGGCGGTTCACCACATCTACCATTTCGGGTGTATGCTCTGTGGATAATGCTAGGACGTCCCTTTTATCTTTCCACTTCATTACGCATACACCCTTTCTATTGTTTTGGTAAATGTGGCCACCCCTTGTTAATTTTGTGCATTTTACCTTCCGAGGATTTCTCCTGCGGGAAGGTAACAGTGTACCCGTGCAATATGTGTTTTTTGACAGCAAAATTTCAGCTAGATTGACACTATTATAGTAGTTATCCATATATAAGGAATGACCGGCATATAAATAATCGTTTATCAATTTGAGGACGACTTTATCGACGTGGCCTTTTCCTGCTACTTCCATGTCAGCTGACCCTTTATACATATGGATACGATGTACAAGACCATTAGAGTCAGCTAACATGTACAGTTTTACTCCAAATTTATTTTTTTTATTTTTTATATATTGTCTAATTAAAAGGCGTCCTCTAAATAAAACCATAGACTCATCTATAGTCAATTCTTTATCGGGATATATAACATCTTTCATAATATTGTTAAAATAATTTACGAGGGAATCCACTTTGGAGTAAATAGTGGATTCCCTGACACCGTTCGGCTGAAAATATAACATACGAAAAATGAGTAGAAACCTATTTCTGCTCATATAATTTCCTAAATTGAATTTTACTAAATGGTGCTTTCTCCAGTAGTAATTTAATTTGTTCAGCCGAACGGTGCCCATAAAAAATAATATGCCTAAAAATATCAGTAACTCCTCTCCATCCGTCGGTTTCCACCGATTTAACCGGCTATTTACTGATATTCCTCTCCTAACAACTTCTTCTGCGTGGTCGTTGGTGGTCATGGCCAAATTATTTAAAAAAGACATATTAAATAGTATTTTAAAATACTCTATGGGACTAAGTGTCGCAAAATTAGTTATTTTGATACCGGGTTGTCCGGAGAGAGGCACCATGAGGGGCACCGTGGGTTCATCAATCCACTCAGCATCATCCCCCATCTCACCTTCGTCACTGACGTGACTCTCTTCCGAGTCAGAAGTGCTTGTCCTGTAAATAATTATTATAATGTACATTTATCTCACACTAAACTACTTACGTAGGTACATAAGGACTATGGGCACGTAGTACAATGGTGTCACAAATTTATGTATATGTATATGATTGGCAAAATTGGATTAAAAGAAAATTTGTATTTACATCTAAATTTTAGTCTATTGTTAGTTTATACATTAACTTACCCCTCGGATTCATCGGGGATAGATAAATCGGTGTCTGCCGACGAAAAACTTTCAAGCCGGCGTCTCGCCTGCCGGTAGTTGGCGGCGTCTTCTTCTCCAAATATCTCAAAAATGTTGCGCTCAACCTCATCTGGATTCAGATTCATCTGGAGTAGAAAACTGTACTAAATTAAATGTTCTAGTGACTTATCACCCAAAATTATGTTTCAAAACAAATGTAAATATGTAAACGTAATTGAAATATATTTAACATAACATACATTTAAAAGCAGGTCTAGCAACAATATGCCTCTAAATATCGAAAGTAAATAAAATATATCAATTTCAATACTTACGGTTTACAGGATCAAATGTAGCAACACTCAACACACACTATACAAAAAGACTGAAAGCGGTTCAGTGTGGAATTATCGGAGTCCAGAAAGTTAAGCCGTGGTCGTCATTAAAAACAGAATCGAAACAATATATTAGAGCCGAGGTCAAAACAGTTAAGAGCACTATCGGAGTCCAGAAATTCAAGCCGTGGTTGTCATTCAAAGAAGGATCGAAACAATTTATGAAAGCCGGGTCAAAAACTATGAGATCACAAACGATAGTTCAGGAGGTGCGTCTTCAACAAATGTTTGCAGAACACTGATGTTTCAAATTAACAAATAACATGATGCACCTAAAAATTTTGCACACTTGCACACAAAGTACACCAATATAAGATAAGAACATAGCCTTTTGTTTCTATATGAACGGGACGGTATCTTAAACGGTAACATCTGGTGCGGTCTAATTTGTAATTTTAGGAATTACAGAATATTATTACAACTTTGGCGGCGAGCCGTACTACTATTCTTTTGTTTAAACCATCTACAACATTTTAACTGAAGGCAGCTGCAGCTGCGGCGTAGCATCAGTCATAAAAAGATTTCTTTTTAAAATATTTATTTGTTAATCTTAATTATTTTGCCTAATGTTTTTAAGTCTCATTTGCCGCGTTTGTCTTACAAAAAGAAGAATAATGAAATATTTAACTTATTCAAATTGGTTTTTGATGAACAACCGGCACTACGGCACTTAAGTAAAGTTTATTTCAATTCGTTATACGTTTATTATATTAAAAATTAATTTTAATACAAACTAAAACGATAAAAAAACATTCTCAATGAATAGGGTAAAATTATTCTCAATGAGGCAACCCCACCAATATGAACGAACGTTTGAGAAGTAAATTCAATTGTACTCGTATTTTATTACGTCGTGGCTTTATGAAAACTTGGATCTGTGAAATAGATTACCTGTATACCGAAAAGCTTTTCTGAAACTTTTTCTTAGTAAAAAATGAATATTATGGAAGGAATGAAATGATAACTGAATATGTATAAATTCAAATAATTTTTATTTTTTTGTTTTCTTCCCCTTCCCCTTCCCCTTCCAGCGCTTGGCTGGTGGTGGCGGCGATTGATTTTCTTCGTGCACCTCCTCGGTGCACTGCCTCTTGGTTGGCTGAGAGACGACCAAGGCAGTGGATCTGGAGGTGCGTAATAGCGCCGACAAACTCTGTCCATCGCCGCCATCACCAACTTCCACCCCGTCCTTCGGGGTTGGGGCCCACGTACTCGGGTTCGTGTCTTCGTCACTCCTGTTATTATGATGAAATACACGTAATTTAATTCTATATTCATGATGATAATGATATATTATTATGACTCCAAAAAAACCCTCTGCATATACAGACAGATTTTAAAAGACTTCACACGGACGTCTAAATAATATCCAGACCTTAAAATAAAAATCTATAAAGCTGCAAATTAAAACTAAATTATCAAATTATTAACGTGCAGGTGCATTTTGGATATGTATAATCCAGTAAATTCACTAAAAATAACCCCGTATGTAAATAACAAAAAGTTAATAATTACATCGTGCAGTTCGTGCTATGTACTTCAAAAAGAAATTGACATTCTCTTTGACTTTTAGACCTCTTGAACGTCGGTGTCAAATAACAAATATGGCGGGGCTGTACGTTACTTGTACGTGCTTCCTCGTTATTAAATTTTTCTATTAGTTGATGCACGAGGCACAATTGAAAATTAGCAAAAGTTGCTTTTGGTTTATTTGTTAAATGCCTATAACAATAAAAAGCATTCAATAAGTGCATATCTACCACGTGAAAGAACAACTTTTTATACCATTTGACTGTTTGTCTTATGCACTGCAAGGAACTCATCATCATGTCGGCTGTGTCAACAGTACCCATATGCTGACTGCGAAAGAGTTTTTAGTCAAATCAATAATATTAAAACCGATAAAACTAGTTACCAAAACTATAACTGGAAATTTGTTAGCCGAACAATGTATCAAAAGACACGGCCTAAATTGTGTTGATTTTTTTTTTCAACCTATAAAATGATTAACATGATGAAAACTTCTATGTATAAAAGTGAGTAATAAATATCTACAAAGAACAGATTTAAATAAATATAATATAGATTTATTTATTATTGACACCGTAATCTACCGAATTTTTCAACCTGGTAACACCGTATTTACGAATGAACGAGTTGGAAACACTGGTTTTATATTTATGTCAGGGTAGTTACCTGTCCCGACGTAGTGTTATAAAATTTAATAATAAATAATAGGTTTTAAATTTAATCATAATAAAAAATTTAATCATGAGGTAAGTACATAACAACTAAGCAATAGAATTACTTTAGCAACTATTCAAAACACAAATTCCCTTTTAACATAATGTGAGGTTCATCTAATCAAGTACGTAATTATTTAATTTCAGCCAACTAGTTATTACTGCATTGGGCTTGACGGTGGCGTGCTGGACCATATTAAATATTATGGATTTATGGAAAACAAACATAATACCTAAACCGTAAGTAACACAAACAAATTATAATTCCTGCGGCGGCTTCTTTGATGTAGCTCTTTGACCAAGCCAAAATGCCGCCGCAAAGCTGGTCTCCTATGGCCTCTTTTATGGTTGTTAGTACACGTAATTACGTTATCTTATATTTTTGTGCTTGCACCTTTGTTCTTTTTCCGACTGCAAACGGCAATTGCACTGCACGTGCAGATAATGCGTTGATTATTATTAGGTGTTTGGTTTCTCATAGAACCTGCCAAGAGTAAATAATAATACGATAGGTACTTAGTGATTTTTTTTTTACGTGGAAACGCATCGACTCCACTTTTCCATGGATAAAGTTAACAGTTAAA
>DWIK01000007.1:0-10768 GCA_018248335.1 Hesperopsis alpheus texana
TGACAACTGGAATCCCCACAAGTATAAATACGTTCAAACTTGTCAAGTCTCGCGTTGCGCGTGTCCTTCGCGTGGCACATCATATCTGTGCAGCTTCACATGGTTTGCTACGAATGCTCTGTACTTACATATCTATGACGCAAACTGTACACGTGTACGTGTGTGTAATTGTGTACTCCAGACGCATTGCATCCGCAGTACTCACTTAACATTACACCCGGCAGTGAACGTAAAATGCTGTCGCGGGCGGAAGGTCGCGCTGAAACGGGATCTTCGTATTGGTTTTTAGTTGCACCTTTTTACAATATTTAATAGGGATGTTACTTATGGAGCTACGTAACTATATCCCCTATTTTATCCCCTTGGTAGAACTTACCAAAACTCTTTCTTATGCCAAATTTTAGCCCGATCCGTCCAGTGGTTTGGGTTGTGCGTTTGTTTGTCTGTCTGTCTGTTTGTTCCGGGTAATCTCTGGAACGGCTGGACCGATTTGGAAGGGACTTTCACTGGCAGATAGCTGATGTAATAAGGAGTAACATAGGCTACTGTTATTTTAGAATTTTGATTAAATTAAATTTCACGCGGCCGAAGTCGCGGGCGCAGCTAGTCCTATCTATAATCGAAATTATCCGAAACTATCGGTGTCCGAAATAATTTTTTTATCCGTAACTGTAAACTAAACTGGTATAATATTACTCAAATATCCGTACCCTTGTCCAGATCTGAAATTTAATATCCATAATATCCATACCATCACTAGTTTTTAGTAGGCCCCTTTTTACAATACTTAACGGTTTTCGGCTGCGTTTGACATTATGGCTTCCCTTGCCGGACGATCGATCGAGCGTAGGACCTGTGGGGTTGCTAATCAATGGAAATTTTAAACGAAGTTGTCGAGTTGAGAGGGATGCAACTGTTAGGTATAGCCCGAACGCGCGTACGGAGCCCGTGCGACCGGTAGCCTTTGTGATATTTATGTACCTAATTTATAACTATTAAGGTAAAAAAGAAAAGCAGTAAAAATGTAACAAAATATTTTGAATAAAGAAAAACGTATCGGTGAAATATTAAAAGATACCTATCAAACATAAAAGTATGGTGTGTAAACGCTTGAAAACTAATTTTTAAACGAAATCGTTGAGACACAACCGCCATCAATTGCCCGCTCGCGCGTGTGTGACCGGCGACCGCGCGAAATGCGAAAGGCAGCCTTTATGATATTGTTTCGTTGGTGGGAGAAGAGGTTGCATGCGCGTGGGTTGCGCGCGGTAGTGGAAAGTAGGCACTTTTAATTTTGCCATATTCCTAATGCTTACATTGCTACATTGTTTGTATGAATAACGTCGGGTTAAATATTAGGTACTTTTAATTTATTATAATATTTTGTTTTTGATTGTATGATTGATTGATTTTTAGTACGTTTTTACATAGATTTACTTTCTTTACAATTATAACTTCTTTTCAGATTTCTTACAAAGCTGACCATAGCCAACTCACATACCTTCAACTATTGTCTGCCAAGGCCGTCCAAAATATAACCCTCCACTGCCGCAATACTGTTGGTTACTACGACCCAGTTTCACGTAACTACCGCCACGGGCTCAAGTTACTAGCCTACAACGACGCTGAGATCTTGCCTAAGGCCAACAATAGACTTAGATATAAGGCTTTGCTGGATGAATGCCAGGTGAGGATTTGAAACATTTAGATATTGAATTGTTGAATTTCAGAAAATAATACGACAACTGCACTTATCTGTGTGTGTATAGCAATTTCTTTCATAGTTCTATGGTAAGGTGCAGTTTTTTCATGAATTAAGTAAATAAATATCACAACTCACACACAGTAACGTGATTCCAAAGTCGGCAAAGCCTGTGTTACGGTAACCAGACTTTAAAAAAAGAAGAATAAATAAAATTAGAATAAGCTGAAGCGTTATGGTAGAATGGGCTGAACTGTTATATTATTTAAAAACCAAATTGTACCTCATATGAAGATTTGAATTTGAAAGGTTCACTTTTTGTTTTGCAGCATAAAAACCAAGAGTGGGCTAAGACGATAGTCCAGTATGAAACTGAGAAGTCCGGTTATAAACGAATTTCTATTGTATTGCTCTAGGATAGAAGTATGGCGGCGTAATTTTCAGTCAGACATTCGTGTAAAATGAATATATATTATGTTTCACCTCAGTCTCGTCGAGGTCCGAGTCGTCGGTGTCGGAGTATATTCGCGGCGCCGCGCCCTTTCTCTCCGACTCCGACGAAGACGACGAACGAGACGACGAAGATGACGAAGACCTGTTGCAATCGTTTTTTTTTATAATATAGAAGTAGCAGACAAGCATGCAGTCCACCTGATGGTAAGTGGCTATTGCTGACCATGGACATTTGTAAAACCCCAGATAATATTAGATTCCTATCTCTATTCAAGTTTAGTTCTTGATATTTTGTTTGTTTAATACCAACTAATGACTAAGAAGACTAAAAAATGTAAAACAAAACTATTCTTTAAAAGATAATATATTTAACTTACGTTTTTAATTAATTTTATGTTAAACTAGCTGCGCCTGCCACTTTGTCTGCGTAAAAATTAATTTATACAAAATTCTAAAATTAAAGTAGCCTAAGATACTCCTTAAAACATCAACTATCTGCCAGTATAGGTCCTTTCAAAATTTGTCCAGTCGGTTCCGAGATTAGCCGGAACAAACAGAAAGACAGGCAAAAATTGTAAAAAAGTTATTTTGTCACTGTGTATTGTGTTCCCTGTATATATAAGCATGTAGTAAAAAGTGGACCTTTTCATATTACAGACATTCCAATTTTATTTATAAATGTATTGTGATATATTATCATTAATTTATCATTTCTATACCCACGTTTTTTTTATTTAAAAATCTTACCTTGAAGAACTGCTCGAGGTTCGCCGCCTACCAGAGGAAAGGTACGATCCCGTGGTCCTATTGTTTCTCGGACTACTCGGTACTTCTTTCTCCTCGTCAGAATTTTGGACCATTTCCTCCTGTTGTAGTAATAATACAATAATACATTAGTACATGAGGTAAAGTATTAACGTTATGAAAACCAAGACCATAAACTGATATCCCAGACAAAATATAATATTTGTACTATAGAAGTTTCTGGAAGTTTCTGTCATCGGTCTCAATGTATGTTTTTGTGTGTGTCCATGGCACCCACGACACAGGGAATCCTAGTGAGGCTGCGAGAGTGAAGCATTAATTTGAATAAACATTCGTTGATACATTATTTAGTACTACAAACATATAATAATCCAAATGACTTTCTTACCTGATCACTAAGTCGCTTTGAAGAGTCTTCATCCATAAGAACGGGGGAGGGAATTTTTCGTTTTTTCCTGAAACTTGGCATCTTAGGTATGGTGGCGCGGAGGCCTAGGCCTATGCCCGTCCCATACCCACCGAGATCCAGGCCTAGGTCTCGAGACTCCATTATGGATTTTATTGAGTCCACTGCATCTTCTTTTTTATTTGAGATGTCCTGTTTTATTGATAGAAAGGTCAGTTATAAAACATTCTAGATACGGCAAAGAAATGCGGTCGTAGGAAAGTATAGTTATAATAGTTTTTTTTACAATATTAACCTTTTCAAATATGGAGCTCAACATTTGTTTAAAATGCACTAAGATTATTCTTCTATTACTGTATTAATACTGGATGGTTGATTCAGTATTAATACAGTTACTGAAGAAGAAAGACCGAAAAGAGAAGGATAGAGTACAAAGTATTTGTGGCATGTTTAAGTAGCACAACAAAATAGGGTATCGGACATGGGGGATTCTATAGCCCCGAGAAACTTTTGAAGGCAGGAGAATCCATATGCATTTAGTAAAAAGCAGTTATTTAAATATTACAAACAGACACTACAATTTTATTAACAAGTGTAGATATGAAATGAGTGTACCTGTAGCGGTTGTCCGGTATCCTCCCTGGTAGTCTTGTTGACTCGAGTCTTGCGGCTCTGCTCGTCCCACCACATTTCGAAACTCTTGAAGGCCGTGCTCTCGATCATTTTCTTATTAAAATCTTTCTTCAGGATCTGCTTCAGCTCGGTTGTTACTCGCTCTATCACGCTGTTTATTGTAGGGTAATAGGGGTTGTCTATTTCCTGTTATAAACGTCGTACATTGAATAAGTAAGAAATTCGGAAAAAATGTTAATTTTATTTTACCATATAACTAGTAAGACTAAATTGATTTTTTCTCTATGTTTGGTCAGTTACATTGCACATATCTCGGATGATTTTTATTTTAAAACTAGCTGTGCTCCGCGTGGAAATAAATTTATACATAATTCTAATTTAAAAGTAACCTAAATCACTCCGCTGTTCGCCAGTGAAAGTCCCCCATCAAAATCGGTCCAGCCGCTCTAGAGATCAACCGGAACAGACAGATAGATAGATAAAAATTGTAAAAGTTTTCATTTTGGTATAAGTACTGTGTATACATGTAATTTAGTAAAAAGCGGATATTTTAATATTATTAGTTTATGATGGATTGAATAATTTTATTTACATGAAGATTATGCGTGCATTTTTATAATGCTTTGGGTTTATCAACCTAGACTCTACTACCTATCCTTCAGTATCGCTATGGTTAGACAAAACTTATAGAGTTCTTCATGTCAGTTCATCAGGATGGAGGACGACCTACGTTCCTTTTGATGAGACGCAGTCTATATTCAAGGAATATCTTACTTTGAACATTGGACTATTAAAGAGTAAACAAATTGTAATACCTGTGTTTCAGGCGGAGGATGGTGGTAGGGCGCATAAGGGTGTATTAGCGGAGGGGCGAACGACCCCGCGTACCCCAATGGTACCTCCGCCCCGCCCAAACCCACACCGGCCACGCCCGCAACACCCGGCACACCCGTTACACCCGGGTATGCACCAGGAAACCCGCTCGCTACTGTAATGTCACACACATCTTATGTTAAAATCTAAGATCTCAAATATAAAAATAGGTAGTATAATTTATATGTAGGAGAATTGCAGAACGCTAATATTTTTTAATAATAACGCTTAAAGTACATTAAAACAATAAATAAAACATTTGACACACACAAACACATAGGCTTTTATATAATATTATTTGTCTACAACAAATCTACAACTGTCAACTTTGATTGTTTTAAAGGCAACGGTTTTCGGCATATTTTGTCACTGAAACGTTATTACATGTTAAACGTTCTTTATGTAAACCTTTATATTTTAAAGTCGAATTTCGAATAATGGGTGATTTCTAGTATTTGATAAATAAGTATTATGCGCAAACCTGTGGGCGGCCAAACGTGGTGGTAGTAGGGCGGATGGTGTGAATGCGCGTGCGGATGCGCGTGGGCGTGCGCGGGTGCGTACGGCGCGTAGTACGCGTCGGCCGGCACCTGCTCCTCGATCTTCGGCTCCGTCGACGACAGCGACGACAAAGACATCTGAACATACACGGAACTCTGTTACATTCTAATTACTAACCCGACACTAATAATTAGTTTTAAAAAAACTAAAACACGCTTGAAAATTTTATTTTGCATAGCGACGAGAACGTTATATTAAGAAGAATCTAAGGAGCCCCAACTCGATGGGTTTACTACTTATCGGTCCAGGGTTACGTCTCCTACCTTCGAGTAGATCTACTCTTCAGATCAACTCAGTGAATCCATATTGTTGTCTTGTCAGTTAATACGACTTTACAAAGTCGGTCGAAATCATATTCAAAAATTCTGTTACATACATACATACATACAACGGAATGCGCATTGATCGGTGATCCAATCTAATCTAGTAAAAATATATGTAGAACTGCGTGTATATAAGACCTGATCATCGTCCAAATTGTCCTGGTCCCTGGTGTCGCTGCGCGGCGCGGGCGAGCGGCGCGGCTCCTCACCCGTCAGCAGCTCGTCTTCCGACGACGATATATCCGAACCGATTTTGTCTATGCTTAGGATTTTCCGACGCACTTCTTCTTTTTTTCGCTGTAATAAACAACTCGAATAAAAAAATTGATTGTGATTTTGGTATTAATTAATTAATTTTATTAACTTAATAAGGTGTGCGTGCCCGCAATTTCGTCCGCCAATTTATTTATATTCTATTATATCCATATAGCCAAGTTATTTTCTATTATATTAGTTATCTGTGAGTGAAAGTCCTGTGAAAATCGGTTCATACATTCCAAAGATTACCTGGAACAAACTGGGAATAACTTGGGATACTTACTACGTATTTTAGAATTATAAATAAATTAAATTTAACATTTCATTAATCTTTTTTGTCGTATTGACAATTCTGGTCTATAATAAAAATTATTAATATTATTATTAAACTAACTGCGCCGACGACTTCGTCCGCGTGAAAATTAATTTAAAGCTATCTGCCAGTGAAAGTCCAGTCTAAATCGGTCGAGCCGTTCCAGAGATTACCCGGAACAAGCAGACAGAGAGACAAAAATTGTAAAAAATGTTGTTTTGGTATCACGTATACATACATCGATATACATTTAGTAAAAAGAAGTTATTTTAATATTAAAAACAGACACTACAATTTTATTTATAAGTATAGAAAAATGTAACATATTTAACTTACCCTTTCTAAAGTAATTTTGAGACATTCGAGATAGAATTCACGACTTAGGAAGGGTGACGGAGTATTTGACAGCGGCTCGGGGTCCACGTCACTTTTTTGTGTAATCGATATTATACTTTGTCTATCTTCGCTTTCTGAACCTGTAACAAATGTTAAAAAGATTTCTAATGACTCTCCACTTCCATATAACAGCTTCAACGTCTGACATGTGTTTAGAACTACAGTCATATCAGTGATAAGCTGTGTTGGAGACTTCGTCCGCGTGTATTTAAATTAGCCTATGTTACTCCTTATTACATCAACTATCTGCCATTGAAAGTCACGCCATAATCGTTCCAACCGTTTTAGAGATTAGCCGGAACAGACAGACAAAAATTGTAAAAATTGTTATTTTGGTGTATGTACCGTGTACACATCCTTATGCATTTAGGTTAAACCGGGTATTTAAAAATTATAATTAGACACTTCAATTATATTATTAGTATTTATTTTATTTTATTTTATTTGGAAAACATACAGTGATAAATATGTATTATAGGTATTGTACTTAAAAAACTATACACCATTTATTTGCTTTCGCATTTAAACACCTAAAGCTTGTTTGCTCACTTAGATAAAACTAATCAACAGTAGAAGTTTTACTGAAAACTAAAGAAAAAAAAACAGAGACAAAAAAAGAAACTAAAAAATAAAAAATTACATAAGAATTAAATATTAAATAATGATTTACATAAAGTTAGAAACTAAGGAATTCACTTGCAGAACCAGTTCCTAGACATTTTTGTCTTTATTGCTTTTGGGGGCGAATTAAACAGGTCAAATTCAGGGAATTCGTCCAAGTTATTGACTTGGTAGGCGGCTCTCATAAGAAATGCATTTTGCCTGTACTTCGTTGAACAGTGCGGTGCATAAACATAATTGAACAGTCTTCTGACTGACTTCGTGGGAACATTTATTTTAATTTTATCCAGGAGATCTGGTGAATCAAGTTGGCCCTGAGCAATCTTAGATAAAAGAATAACGTCCGCAATTCTACGTCTTTCGTAAAGGGGTAAGATGTGATGTCTTTTACAACGAAGTTCATATTTCTCGTTAAACAAGTTAGAGGACATGAAATGAAGGTGCTTTGTGAATTTGTGTTGTATGGTTTCTAATCTATGGATATAAACAGAATATTGTGGGTTCCAGATTTGTGAACAGTATTCGAGAGTGCTACGCACGTAAGAACAATACAGGATTTTAATGAGTTTGATACTTTTGAATTGTGAGCTTTGTCTGATAATAAACCCCATAGACTTATTTGCCTTTTTGGAAATATTATCTATGTGTTTCTGATAAGTCAACTTTGAGTCATGAACAATGCCCAAGTCTCGTATCTCATCGACTACTTTTAGCTGTTGCCCTCTGAGTGTATAAGTAAAAATTATAGGTGTAGGCTTGCGAGTGAAAGAAATTCCGAAACATTTTGAAACATTCAGATCTAATTTATTCTGATGGCAATATTCTTCAAATCTATTTAGGTCATGCTGCAATAGATTACAGTCTTGAATATTGTTTATTTGTTTAAATATCTTCATATCATCAGCATATAACAGGAATTTTGAATGTCTAAAGCATGATTTTATGTCGTTGATAAAAATATTAAATAATAATGGTCCTAACAGCGAGCCTTGGGGGACTCCAGAGGGTATTAAAATCCATGCCGATGTATAGCCCATAAGAACTACTGCTTGAGTCCTGTTATCGATATATGACTTGAACCACCTGAATAAATTGCCATGGATTCCTGCGCACATCAGCTTTTGTAGGAGTATATTATGATCAATACGATCGAAGCATTTGCTGAAGTCTGTAAATACAGAGTCGACCTGCCCACCTGCGTCCATACTGGAAGAGATGTAGTCAGTAAATACTAATAAGTTAGAGGTGGTTGAACGGTTTTTAACGAATCCGTGTTGCTCCGAGATAAAAGAGGGTGAGATACAACTATATACCTGCGTGTAAACTATTCGCTCGAGTATTTTGGCAAATACACATAATTTGGAGATGGGTCTGTAATTTTTTACCTCATTTTTGGATCCGTTTTTGTGAATCGGAGAAATGAAGGCCGATTTCCAAATGTCTGGAACAATTCCTTCCTTTAATGAACGTGTAAACAGAATTGACAAAGGTTTTGTTAAGCAATCAGAGCATTTGGTTATAAATAGTGGCGGTATCCTATCTGGTCCCGCTCCTTTGGTAGTGTCAAGGTTCTCGAGTAATTTACTTATTATTTCTGGAAGAACTTCAATTTCACTAATAGTATTAGTGTTGTTAGTGAAGGGCGTGATGTAGCTAGACTGACAATTCGTGGAGGGAGGGTTGGAGGAAGGAAGAAATGTGGTCTGAAAATAGTTGGCAAAAAGCTGACAGATATCCTCCCCAGAGTCAGCAGTCACGCCATTGTAAGACATGGATGATGGGATATTATTAGAACCGTGTTTGGTGGATTTTATGTGTGACCAAAAAAGTTTCGGATTTTTAATTATAGACTCTTCGCATTTCTTAAGGTAAGTTGAGTAGCAATCTATTTCAAGTTGTTTAGCCCTGCTGCGGAGTAGCGAAAATGTATCATAATCAGCAATGTTACCATAGGTACGATACTTTTTGAGATATTTAAATTTCTCTTTTAGTACCTTTTTTAGAGGGGCTGTATACCACGGAGGAAAATTAGTAGATGTAATCAATTTATGAGGTATATATTTATCAATTGCAATGTTTAAATGGTTATAAAAATTACTAATGGCCTCTTCTAAAGGGATTGTTTGCAAGCAATCATTCCAGTTAACGCGCATTAAGTATTTTTTTACATTAATATAGTCACCGGACTCAAAAAAGTACTTTAATGTCGGCTTTGATTCGAGCTTATCAAAGCTAATCCCTAGCGTTATAATGACTAGTGATTTGTGATGAATATCTTCCGGTACCAACGGTTCATCACAGGTAGATATTTGAAGCACGCTATTACATAATACTAAATCGAGGACTCTATTGTTTACATTTCGGTGAACATTGTATTGCGTTAAGCTGCATTCTGCCAAGGTGTCAAAGAAGAGCGAGTGAGAAGGACCAACCACTCCCGAATATTGAGGGCAAGCGTCGCTTTCTAGAAACCACTGAATGTTATTCATATTAAAATCGCCAGTTATTAAAAATAAATCGTTAGGATGCGAGTTAATTATTTGAGACAAGTTATCTGTAAAATTTTGCAGTTGTGAATTGTATGAATAACCACGGTTTTCGCTACAGAGATATACAGTGCATATATGCATATATTTACTTATACTTTTATTATTAAACTAGCTGCGCTCGCGACTTCGTTCGCGTGAAATTTAATTTATTTCTAAAATAAAAGTAGCCTAAGCTACTCCTTATTACATCAGCTATCTGCTATAGTAAGTCCCGTCAAAGCTACCCAGCCGTTCCGGAAACTAGCTTTGATAAACAGACAGACAGACAGACAAAAATCGTGAAAAAGTCATTTTAGTATAATAATATGTACCTTGTATAAGCACATCAAAGCTGCCCAGACATGCATTTAGTAAAAACAGAGTACTTTAATATTACAAACATAAAATCGTAATTTAATTTCTAAGTATATGTAGATAAATAAGTGTTTGACATAATCGTAACTTTGCTAATGTGTAGGTTTCTCTGCATCACTGCTACCAGGAGAATAGATAAGCAACATATATAAATTATAAATAGACTGACAAGGCTGTCAGCTTACTACATTTGGTGACTTATGTCATGGTGATCTCGAGTGAGCTCCGATAGTCGAAGCTTGTGCGAACCTCAATGTTAGTAGTCATTGCAATAAACATATCTAGGCTTATTGGCAAATGAACACACTGTTACTTATTCGGGATTACGGTTCATTGACCTGGATGATTCATTTAAACTTTTCGGGTGAAGATTTAGTCTTTAGCCCTGATTGATTCCGACGAAAGTTTGTTCTATTTGCGATATGTCGGATACTTATTACGTCTGAAAGTATTTTTTGTATTATATAGCTTCCATATGTTACGGCGTCCTTCTTAAATTCGTAACTTATAGATTTGCATGTGTCTGCATATATAATTTATTATCTACTGGTTCTGATTCTA
>DWIK01000008.1:0-10752 GCA_018248335.1 Hesperopsis alpheus texana
ACACTTAATTACTTGTACTGACATACATATAAATATAACATTTTAATTTTTTATTAAAGGTTGTTATTTCTGCGGAGGTGGAGCCTCAGGGACTTTTCAAAACTGATGATGAAAGTGATGGGTTAGCAGACGCTGACCGTGCACTTATGGATGATTTGAAAATCACAAAAGATTCAGTATGTATCTATAAACAGTTCAAGTAATTAAGTGTTCAAGTTACATAGCTTGTCTGCTTGTTTGTTAGGATTAGTTTATTATTAAAAAAAAGGTACATGTTACTACATGTGTATGTAATTAATGTTTAATATTCACTGTTATAAAAATATTGACCAATCACAGTATTAGTTTACAACTGGACATAAAAAAACGTTTCTCGGGGGTCCCAAGGCTGTTTGGTCGAATAATATTTCATTATGCTTACCGAATGGTTCGTATTGAGAACCAAAATATGCAGTTGTGTGGGGTCCTTTCGGCTCAGGTGACATAACAGCGTTACTAATTTGGGCACCGTTTGTATGAAACTATACAATACTAGCGAATAGTGCGTAAATCTTTACGAATCGGATGATTCTAAATTAATTCGATTCGCTTGTACCGTGCAATCGGTATGTTCCTTTATAATATTACATGTACTTGCAATAGGACGGGATATTAAACTTGGGTACCTACCTAATAAAATCTAATCTTTTTATTGGTTTAGTTATATCTAGAACTAACTGTAACTACAGTTATACTGTAGAACTTACTGTTTGATGTAATGAAAAAGCGTCTCCAAGTAAAAAAAAAACATTTAGTGACAATCATTAGTGACCATTATTGGTCTTGGGTTGTAGCTATGACCACATCCAGGTATCCAGGGTAAGCGTATTTTTAGTATTTTATAATATTAATTTATTTATTATAATTGTACATACCTTTCTCCTGACATTGAGGTAAAAGAACCAACATATCCGTTAAAAGAAGAACAAAAGACACGATCTTAAAGAGTATCGAAAACTTTTGCACCTCAATCTAAAAAGTGCCGACTGGTATTCAGTTCTCTCGCATCCTTCATTTTGTAACTGACAGCACACACGCTGAGCGCTAATTTTTCGCCTCCACGTTCCAACGCTCGCATTACACAAAGGATGGCGCGTTACAAATGTCAAAAGTGTAAAAATTAATGACGACAACCTTTTATTTGGTCCTATTGTCTCGAACAAAGTTGCTTTGTCTATTATAGATGTAATAATGGCAGTGTTTAGCGTCACTGCTTTTGTTGTTTCCAAAAATGAACGCGCTGAATGGGACGCGTGGCGCGCTCTCCGAGGTACCTACTTTTGAACGATTTTTCTCGCATGATGCTTGAATTATTTAAGAAAACTTCGAACAATACATTGTTGCTTGCTTCACTTGTTTCTCAAACAAGGCTAAATTTGAGTTACAATAAGATAAATGTTCGTGTTCCATTTAGCCTTTCACGAGCTTAGAGTCAAATCAGTCAGCTCGCAGACGCCGTGTACTCGTAAGGACATAGTTAAAGTTTTCATGACGTAATTTTTGATGATGTTTCTTTTAATGATAAGTCGCATCTACATACCTATATTAACTTTTAGATGAAACGAAGATGTAGCTTAATATTCTTATATTTCAATTTCATTTTATTAGCACATCTATACAAATATCTACCAAAAGCAAATTAACAATTTTCACAATTTTTGTCGGTCTGTCTGTTTATTTCGGCTAATATCTGGAAAGGATGGACCGATTTCAACGGCAGATAGCTCATGTACTCTTAGTACGAAGTAAGTTAGGCTGCTTTTAAGAATTATATATTTACAAATAAATAAAGTTGGAGTGTCTGTTTGTGATAGTAAAATAACCGCTTTTTACTAAATGCATATGGACGGTTTGATATAACCAAAATAAAACTTTTTACAATTTTTGTTTGTCTGTCTGCCTCTCTGTTTGTTCCGGATAATCTCTGCAACGACTGGACTGATTTTAACGGAACTTTCACTGGTAGATAGCTGATGTTCTAGGGAGTAACTTTATTTTAGAATTATAAAGCAAGTTCGGGCGAGCTCAGCTATTCTATACTAATAAATTAACCAATAAACTAGTTGCCTACAAGTCTGGAATAATGTTTGAAGTTAGCTCGTTTGTGTCCGCACTAAAAAAGTTACAACCTATTCTCTCGTTCGGTACGTATTATCTTTGTTAGTATTAGTATTAGTTCGGATCTGTGATGTGGATGTCCTCGAAGGAGCTGTAGCGAGAAATCCGAACTTCATGGCGAGTTATGATGGCAGCAATAGTATCTATCTGTCGGGCAGAGAGTTCTAAGACTGTAATATAAGTAACTAATAACCTAGTGGTGAATTTTTTAGCTTCGGAATTAAATTTAAATATTTTTTTTATTCATTGTCAGGCATTTGAAATACTCACAGCGAGAACATTCCCTGTGTCGTGGATACCATGGAAGAATATAAATAGGTAACCAGGCTGGTAACAGAATTTTTTTACCATTTATAAAAATAAATAAATAATGTTTTATTAAGTGTCTGGTATTTAAAGTACTCTTAATGCAAGACTAAATAAACAATCGAATCGGCGGCTTTGGTTGCCAAATTGACTGAAGTGGACCGGGAGAAAAAAACGGGCCGAAAAAGACTTTCGGCATCCCTTTAAAATGAAATATTATTGCCATGCAGAATAGCGACAGCCTGATAGTGAGCACACGAGGCAATTATCTGAGTGCGTCTAATATCGAATATTTTAGATAAATGGGAGAACTATTTGATGACGAAGAACCAAAACTTCGAAAAGATATTTGTAAAAATCATGACGTTGTCATTAGGTGTATGTTTCACTAACGAAATTTGGAAAAAAATATTTTGTCGCTAAATTTCGAATTTTTAAACGATTCAAGGAACCATCAAGGAACAGACAAGACACTTATTAACATGCAAAGCATACATGCGGAGCTTGTTAACATTTTTCGTGCGTAACACAATAAAGTTTGGCGAACCAAAATTTATTGTACCATACAACATACGTAAAGTGTTTCAATGACTTTAACGTAATTTTCGAATTGTTTCTACCCTAAGGTTGTCTGGTAGAGATCGCTACGTAGCGATAAGACCGCCTTTTGTGCTTGTGGAAATTTTCTTATCTATTCTTTGTATATGGTGCCAATAAATAATATTTGTTGTTGTTGTTGTTGTAACGTGGCTTTTTTCATTGTGTACGCAAAAAACAACGAGTCTGATTACTAATTAAATTAGTAATAATGTAGCTAAGATAAAAAGTATTTGTGTATTAGTGTACATTTAAGAAGTGAAACTTCTTTATGACATTTTTCGAAAAATAAAACGACCGAACGACCGACCAACTGACCAATTTACGAGATTAAGAGTCGTATTAATTACAAGTTTTAAAGGAATTATATACATTCACTGACACTTTCAACCAAAAACTGAGGTTAAACTGACGTAACTTAAATAATTATGGCGCGTAACGGAAAGTATGATGTAAAATAAAGATGGCGCGTAACGCAAAAATGTGACGTCAGAAAAAAGTGACGATTTTCATTGCTAAAAATTCTCTGATACGTCGATAAAGAAGTTTCACTTCAATATTATATTTAAAATTAAGTACGTACTACCCTACTTCAATATTTTAAGGCAGTGCGAATAGAAATTTAAGGGGAAATAATTTCAATTGCTTGTAATTAGTTATTTTAAGCAGTTAATGTGATAAGAGGGTGTACAATATGTTCGAATATAGGAGATTTTATAATATCAAAGTTATTTCGCCCAAAAAGTAGTTTTTAAATAGATTTTTTTTTGTTTGAGAAACCAAAAAATTTTGGCCGTAATTTAGTTGGGAAAGTATGACAATTACAAATCTCTTTGTGATTCCGAATTAAGTGTCTTGTAAAATTGGCTACCTGACTCTTTCTAAATTAGGTCTTAGATGATTCTCTATTGTTTAGCCTAGAGAAAATATATTTTTAAATTTTTTTAGGACCCAGAATACTCCAACACTTTATTTAGAGTTTTACATTTCATGGATGCAGCATAAACGCTAAGAGCTTGATCAGCCATTTTAGTTTATAGATTGTCTATGTTGTGATGTGACAACTGTCACAAGGGAATAAAAACAATATGCAAGTATAATATGATTGTGAATTTTATGAATATTTTCTTCCTCTAAAACCAAAAGTTTGGTGCTGGGCATCGTAGAGTCTGTTTCCCTGAAGATGCGCTGTTGTAGAGCGAAACATGTGTTTTGGAGTGAGAGATATTATTTTTTGTGTTTATTTTCTGAATTTTAGAAACTAATTGAATGACTTGTATTAAATTTAGTGTGCACAGGCTCCCGGAGTGATAAATTGATCCAGCTAGGTTTCATTTAAAAAAAAGCTAGCTCTCGTTAAAAAATACCTAGCAAAGCGCCATTATTTAGGAAATTTTAACTAACTATATATATATATATATAAATTAATAAAAAATAAAAAATTGAAGCGCGTATAGTCCCGCTGGCTGTGTGAGTCGCAAGCGATCGCACAGGTAAGCAACGTCAGGCGCGGTCAGTAGGAGGATGGGTGGCCGCTAGTGGGAAATTTCATACGCGCTTCCGTGCGTAAAATTAACAAAGTTTCATACAAAATTTCATCCCCTATTTTATGCCCTTGGTGGTAGAATTTATAAAAATCCTCTCTGAGCGGTTGCCTACGTCTTAACATCTACCTGCATGCCAAATTTCAACCCGATCCGTCCAGTGGTTTGGGGCTGTGCGTCAGTCAGTCAACTTTGAGTTTTATATATTTAGATGACACAATAACTTAAAACTCATGAATATATGAAATATCAGTTTCCATTTACAATAACAAACATATCAGGTTTTGAACCTAGAACCGCCCGTAACCAACCACATATGTAGTATAATAACATAGCTACATTAATATAACATACACACGCGTTTGCGGTACAAGCGTGCTTGTCCGTGGTGCATAAGTATGCTACCTTTATAGGTATAATATGTAACTGCTTTAGAAATTCATGTTTTTATTCGCGCATATTAATCAGGATTAGATAAAAATTGTTGAATGTTTTGTTTTGTAGCCTAAGTAAGCCTATTCCTCTACAAATCAGCTATCTGCCAGTGAAAATCTCTATACAATCTGTGCAGCCGTTCCAGATATTGGCCGTAACAAAAAGACAGACCGACAAAAATAGTAAAAAAAAAATCATTTTGGTATAAGTATCGTGTATACATCCAATATGCATTTAGTAAAAAAAGAAAATGTTTTAATATTACAAACAGACACTCCAATTTTATATATTTGTATGTATGGATAGATAAGCATATATTATAATTAATTACTGTACTTGAATATGATATTATGTGTTCGCGTCACTCATGGGTTATTGACCAGTAACGGGCTGCGGCGCGATGTGGGTCGGCTAGCTGTTAACAATGCTAACCTAGCCGACAGCATTGTGATAAATGCCTTCTGTATGCAAAATATTGTTTCTTCACTTCGTCACTTATCACTAGATTGGCTATGATCACTAATAAAGTTAGATACACAATTTAGAACAAAAAATTATTAAGCTATTGCATAGTTTTTATCGCGGTCTTTGAGCGCGGCGACCGAATCAAGAAATTCCGTAACGAAAACAACACCTTTGCAAACGTTCTGATCGAAACGTATATGTAAGTGAAGTGTGCTCGAAATCCGCATCACTTAAGACCTTTTTCTCGCGACACCGTAAGCGTACGCGTAAGCAGAGCAGTGACTGGAGCATTTATTACGGTGCATTTTGGACTACAAATATTGTTTCATTTTCTTTAGACAGTTACGGAGCATTTGTTGCAGTGCACTTTCAATATTAATTTTATTTATTACGATATAATTAAAGAATGTTTGTAAATGACCTCGCTAAACTTGGAACGGGGTTACTGCAGTGTTCGCAACGATGATGACAATTATACTCGGTGATCGAATTTATAATGTCACACTCACCGCGAGTTTTCTTATCGGTCACCGCGCTCACAAAGTGTAACTTGAATTAACGTCAAAGAAAAATAAATACTGCATATATAAATAAATAATTAAAATTGCATAAGTTGATAAAAAATGCTATGCCGCCGCAGCTGCTGGTTTTCAATGCGGCCTTTTGTTTCTTTTTTCCGTTTTTAATATCTATCTACAGCGCGTAAAACGCTTACAGCCCCGCTGGCTGTGTGAGTCGCACGCGATCGCACAGGTTAAGCAACGTCGGACGCGGTCGGTAGGAGGATGGGTGGCCGCTAGTGGTAAAATTCATACGCGCTTCCGTGCTTCGGAGGGCGCGTCGATCCCGGTCCCCGTTGTTATCGATAGATAACAGTCGTCAAACCTGGTCGGAGGCCTTATGGGCGGTTTGAAAACATCCAACAAGGGTGGTCCACTAACCCTTATCTCCGCCAATCCGCATTGGAGCAGCGTGGTGGATTACGCTCCAAGCCTTTTCCTGCAGTGGGCTATTAATTGGTTGAAGAGAGGGAGAGACTACTTTTCTATTTCTAATTATTATTAATTTGTAAGGTGTGTGTTTGTTCGTAGGTGACGTCACTAACCTCCCTGGACGCGAGCGTGCGGCCCGCGCCGAGCGCCGCGTACGTCGCCGAGCGGAACACCTGCCTCAACTTCTTCTCCAAATGGAACGAGACCGATCAGGTCACTTACCTACGTTTTTTTGACGCGCTTTTAGGAACCATCCGTTTACATCTCTTGCTAAGATATTTAGATGATAATAAAATAAAATAATAATTATAGTTTACTAAAACTAAAACACGCTTAAACATTTTATTCTGCATAGCAGCATAAACGTTAAACGTTATGATAAGACGAATCTGAGGAGCCCAAACTCGATGGGCTTACTACTTTTCGGTCTAGGGTTACGTCTCCTACCTTCGAGCTCCTTCTTCAGATCAGCTTAGTGACTCCATATTATTGCATTGTCATCAGTCCTTAATAAGTATGCAAAGTTTCAAGTTAATCTGACATTTCAAAGTTGGTCAAAATCACGTTCAAATTGTCCGTTACATACATACATGCAGCCCAAGCTAATAGAAGTGTGTTAAAAAGATCCTTACCATTTGTGTTGTTAAGATATGAAATTATTTGCCTGTGTCTACACATGGATAAATCTCTCAAGTCTACTCTATCCGTTATGTAAGTATATATTGATAAAATGTTTTAAAAATCATTTACAGCCTCCCAAGAAGAATGGGGTCGCCGTTACAACGTCTCGTTGCTGGACCAACATAGTGAGCTTAAGCGGATTGCGGAGGCCAGGGCCTTGTCTGCAGCAGAACGGCAAGCGAAGGAGGAAGAGCATATACTTGAGAGTGTGGCACAGAGCAAAGCTCTTATGGGCGTAGCTGAGTTGGCTATGGGTGAATATTCTTTGTTTTCTTTTCTATTCTTTGTTCTCCTTTAAGCACGGGTTAATTTTAATTTTTGAATTTTTTTAAATATGAACTATCCTATCTTTCAAGTTGGATCAAACTGTATACGGTATGCAAATTTGATTTAAATTTGTTCAGTAGTTTAGGAGTCCATTTTGGACAAACACAGTGACACGTTATTTATATATATTAAGATTTAATATCAAATGCATAGCTTACAATTCTTTAAAGGACATACAGACAAAACATTCATTTTTATATATTTTATAAGTAATCTACACTTATAAATAAAACTGGAGTATCTGTAATATTAAAATACCTGACTTTTACTAAATGTATATTGATGTTAACACTGTGCATATGAGTTTTCTTAAAATTTTTGTCTGTGTATCTGTCTGAAATAGCTGGGCAGATTTTGACGGGACTTTCATTGGCAGATAGCTAATGTTATAAGGAGTAATTTAGGCTACTTTTATTTCAGAATTATGAATATATTAAAATTCTCGCAGACAAAGTCGCGAACATAGCTAATACATTAATAAATTAAGCGCACATAGCCCTGCTGGCTGTTTGAATAATAAGTGTAACCTTTTCAGACAATAGTAAAGAAAAGAAAACTATTGTGTACAAAAATGGGGCCATATTTCACATCCGCAGTGGCGGCGGCAGCAAACATATTGATAGATTACAGTTGTCAAACCTCGTCAGAAACCTCATGGATGGTTAGAGAATGTCCGATAAGGGCTGGCCACTAATCCTGTCAAACATATTAGAGCAGCGTGACGGAGTGTGCTGTAAGCTTTTCCCCATTGTAGAAAGAGACCCAGTTCTGCAGTGGGCTGTTGTCATTATCAATAATAATTACAAACAATACAAACATTTATTTATCACTCAGGCATTCAATACGAGGAACCTATAAAGACATCATGGACCCCACCTCGTTGCATCCTTGCCCTTCCACCAGAGAGACACGAGCGGATCAGACAGGAGCTGAGGATCCTGGTGGAAGGCGAAGACGTGCCGCCACCCATCAGAACGTTCCGGCACATGAAGTTCCCTAAAGGTGACTATTTTAAAGATTATGAATGTAGTAGTGATAGCTTGTGGCTACATTAGTTGTATAGAATGGCAGTCGAACATGCAGGTAAAGTGGTGTATTGTAGTAGATACAGCTCACACACATGTACATACAGCCTGCAACAGGCTGAGTGAGTGTAGCTCACAATCGCACCCTTCTACCAAAAACAATAGCTTTGCTTTATTTTCAGAAGTTCCCCAGTCGAACGATACAATTTATCCTTACTTATATTATATGTGGCTTGTCATCTTTTAAAGTCTAACGTTTTCTTTAGCACACACACTCACTCACTCACTAAAACACTCACTCAATGAAACACTCGCACACACACACAAACACCACATACACTAATACACACTAAAGTATTAATTCATGAATTGTTTCAATTGTTCTATTTTTATATAACTATAGTTTATTTATAGTAAATTGAAGTTTTATGTCTAGACCTGGATGTAACCACCTACGTCATAGTTTATTACTGTAGCTGTTTTTATAAAACTTCAGTGTAATGTATTTGTTTATATATGTATATATATGTGTGTGTGTATGTGTGTGTTCGTGTGTGTGTGTGTGAATATATATATATATTTTTTTTAAAATCAAATCAGGTATTCTGAACGGCCTGGACGCGAAAGGCATAAAGAAACCCACGCCAATCCAAGTGCAAGGTACCTACTCGTCGAATACAATTTCCACTTCGAACTACAACATTAATTCTATAATAAGAATTTAGTGGAAATTAAGTCGTGCTGAGTGGCCAGAGGAGTGAAAGCTCTGTAAATTGCTCTCGAGTTGAAAATTAAATTTTAAATTAAGTAGACGCAGCTGCTATAAACACATACCAACGAGGCGAAACAATCGCCTTGTTTAGTTTTAAACAATGGGTTTAAATACACTAGAGTGGAAATAAGTAATTGAAAAGTGAAATCCCCACCAGCACGCCCAAGGGTATGCATGGCAACGTTCGCATTACGGGCATTACGGGCAAATTTTTTTGAATAGTTGCTACATTTTGCTAATCTTGTGTTTGTAACCTCATTGGTTTTAACAGTTTGAAAAATAATTTAGTAAATTCGAACAGAGGTGAAAAAGTTCAAAATTGAGGTTTTGATTTTTCTTTCTAATTTTGGTTCATAATACCTCGAAAATTTTTATAGATTCGAAAAAACGTGTATATGTGTGTACGTATGCAGGAACGTAAAAAGTAGTACTTCTATGGCGTAATTAATGCAACTAATTTATGTCAGTTTTTCGTAACAGCGAACGCACATCGAGAGCCAAATGCTTTCATAACTTCTCTCTAACGTGCCAAAAGAAGTATCAAAAATAATTTTAGTAATAATGACGTGGAAAACATCACAAAAAACCTAAATACATGTGCATTCTTGGCTCTAAACCAGTTAATAAAATCGCTGAGAGGTGTTCTTCCCCACATTGGTAAAAAGCCTGCAGCTGCTCCGATGCGAATTGGTAGAGACGCGAGTCGGTTCCAATCAGACCACCTTAATAACATATTATCAGTTATTTATAAACAAAATTGGAGCGTTTGTTTGTAATATTAAAATAACCACTTTTTAGTAAGCGAATATGGTTGTATACTATACAGGTACATATAACAAAGTAACTTTTTATAGGTACAATTTTTTCTGTCTGTCTATCTGTCTGTTCGTTTCGTGAAATTCTGGAACGGATGGATCGATTTTGACTGCCAGATACGAGTATGTGAACAATATGTTGAGTATGAGTACAAACAAACACTATAGTTTTATAAATAGATGTAGATACCTGATAGTGCATGTCGCATTGGAGTCCATAGTCAGACATCAAAAAGAGTTGAATGGCGCTATCCATCTCTTCGGGAACTAATGATGGTGCATCTTCTTCTGATTTGAGTAGACTATTAGCTAAATTATTAGTAATATTACAATTATAATAATCATTAGGTATTCGTAATTAATATTCGTAATCTTTTATTTACTGGATTTAAGGTACATACTTAGGTTTAAATACTTTTTTAACGGCTTCAATACATGTTGTATGAAAAGGCGTTCGTTTGTTTTATATTATCCTTAATTAAAACTTTGAAATTAATTAATAATGTAATTTACATACAAGGTATGCCTTTTAAGTTGTGTCGTTTGCACATTTTCCGCCAACTTCAAATGTAGAACTGTATAAAATTCGAATCATTTTGAATTTCGAACCTCAAAACAATTGAAAGTAAAAAGATA
>DWIK01000009.1:0-10696 GCA_018248335.1 Hesperopsis alpheus texana
TAATTAATTACAATTAAAATTTGCGAGACACAGGATTGGCTAATGTAGAGATGGCGTGCGACAGTACGCTGACCTAGCCCTTGTTCAAGTAGAGCAACGGTTTGAGCAGCTTCTGCTCATTATCTTCTACGACAAAAGGTCGTAATTAGCAGAGATGTGTACCCGTAAAGTGTGTGTGTGTGTACGTGTAAAGGTCGACTGATAACGATATCCAGAAAACACACCAGTTTATGATGACGTAATGTGCGCAAGTCGTTATCACTTAAAGGAGCGCAATACGAAATTGATTTAGGCAAATGTGGTATCACTTTTAAGCTAAAACTGTAACCTTTAAAATGATACTACATTTAAGAACATACACAAGATAAGGTTCATTTTAATTAAGTTCTTAGCAAGTCATAAGTAAGTGATTCCATATTTTTGCACGCGAGTGTAGGTACGCCCATTAGTTAGCATTCAGTTCGTCAGAGGATTGCTTGTGGCGTGCATGATTTGTAACTAAATAAAATGAAATGTTTACATAATTACATTTAGTTTAAAGTATTTTAAAAATGTTCTTAATATGCATTATTATGATCCTTTTAATTGAATTCTTTTAATTTAAACTTCCTTTAGAGATCCTGGAATGGCGCTTAGTAAATAAGCGCTCTCGAGATAGTTGAGATGACTTGACAAGTTAATCCGTGCTTCGGTCTTTACACACGCTCCTCGCATTTGTTGCCATAATCCGGTAAGCGGCCATGTCTTGTGGCAAATATCGCCACTAAATAAGCTATTTACTATCCTTATTATCATTTAGTCAAGTTAATAAAAACGAGTTGACGGCCACGCGTCAAGTGCTGTCGACTCTCGTCGGTGACAGATTGCTACAAATATTTATTATTTTGCCGTTTTCAGACATTGTTATCGGCTGCCATACTTGTAAACGATAATTGGTCATCAATTTTACGATACTGTTGTAGTTACGACGAGATCGGATTGAGGACACGTAAATTAACTCGGGTATTAAATGTGGCGCGGGACGGATCTCGGCGTAGCGTAATCTGTAGCTTTAATCGTTGTCTGAAGTTTGCCTCCCGTCTGAGCGCCCGAGCCGCGAGCTGCGCCCTCAGATTACCCTTTAATGATACTGCATATAAGACAACCGCCGTTCACAATGCATTAGCACTACTAGTATAAACCATCTTTTGGTAATGAGGTGTTATAGCTAATATCTAAAAGCGCGTACAGCCCTGCCGCGCCAGTCTCTTTGTTCGTACGTGCGATCGCCACGAAGGTGTGATGGACAGACCTGTCCGGGGACTTTCGGTGGCCTTCGAGTGCAAATACCAGCTTCCTGGATGACCTTTCAGCGCTAGTTCAAAACCAGATCGCCCTTAATGGTTAATCAGTATAAATACGATGTGAAATTAGTTCAGAGCATCAGTCGCTCCCAGTTCGACAATACATTACAATCATGTTCAAGTTACTGGCTTTGTGTGCGTTGTTCGCTGCGGCAGCGGCTGAGCCTGGATACCTTGCTTCTCCGCTGGCCTACTCCTCTATCGGCGCCCCCCTGACGTACAGCGGCGCGATCGCTGCACCAGCAGCCACCTACGTGAGCCCTGCTGCCGGCTACGTGCAACCGACGGTCTACTCGACTCCCTACGGATACTCGCACTTCATCAAGAAGCGGTCTGCTCCCTTCGCGTACAGCAGCTACATTACGCCGACTACGTACTTGGCGTCTTCTCCTTTGACGACCACCTACACTGCTCCCATCGTGTCATCGGCTCCCGTCTACCCCGTGAGCACTCCTATCACCTACGCGACTGCCGCGCACTTCATCAAGAAGAGGTCTGTCGCCTTGCCCGCCACCTACATCGCCCCCACGACGTACGCGGCGCCCGTTCCCTACGTGTCGACTGCCTACTCCTCTCCGCTGTACACCACGCACTACGCTGCTCCCGCTCCCATCACTTACCCTGCTCATTTTATCAAGAAGCGCTCCGCTCCCCTGCTATACTCCGCTCCCACTGCCGCCGTGTCTCACCAGTCTAGAGTGGACTACACTGGACCCGTAGTCAGCTCCTACGCCGCCGTCAGTCCTCTCGGCTACGCTGCTCCCAACCCCATCAGCTACACTGCTCCTATCAACTACGCCGCTCCCATCTCCTACGCCAGTTCTTACGTGGCTGCTTAAGACTTTGACCACCATAAATTGAAATGTTTATGTTCCAATTTGTACATTCTATGGTCCATAATAGAATTGTCTACTTAGAGTATTTTAAACATGACATGTAAATAAAGGCCTTGGGACACCATTCTTTGTTTAATTTTATTGAAAAATTGTCCCGAACGATATGTTTTAACTTTTAAAATTATAAAAGTTGTTTTTTAAAACGCAAGCGGAACTCGATCAGAACATCCATGCCTTACTAACTGGGCTATCGCAGTTCAACTGGCCCTAGATGGCATGCGTGTCTCATAACGATAATCATTTAAAATATTGCAATGTCGTAATGCTGCGGAAAAGAGTACTTAGAAGTTTTATTACATCAATATTTAATACAAACATTTTTACAACATCATCCCTCTATAAACATAAAAGAAGCTACTGAAGTTATACCAAAAACGTGTTACAAGGCACCCTTTGCATTTGACATCATATCGCAAATGGCTTACTTACTCAAAACTTCGTTAACAACCTTCGCAAAGTTCAGTAGTCGTGCAACAAGTATTTATATTTATGTTCTTGTCCTTATCAATTCTATAAATAATTAAATCATTGTATTTTAATAACGTGACGTGTATAGCATTACTATACAAATTTCTTTCTCTGTGGCCAAGGTTTATTTACTGTTTTATTGCACTATACCACTGTCAAAACCAGGTAGAATTGTGGCAGTCTTTCACGGTTCGGTTTAGACGCTCATTGTTACACTGTACATCTAAACTGTAGAACGATCTTCCTGCAGAGGCAGTCCCGACGGACTATGCCATAAAGTTATTTAAAAAAGGCGCTAAAAGAGCTCTTCTTTAAAGCCAACGCATTGGTGATACCTCTGTAGTTGCCCATGCTCATTATAATGATGACTTATAAGTGACGGTGACCATTCACCATCACATGGCCCATCTGCTTGTTTGTTAGGTTTCGTTTACAACGAAGTGTTAGCAAAGGTAGATTTATAACCACAAAAAATAAAAATAAAATACATTATACCAAATAATTTGTGACACAAAAGGCAAATTTAATGCTAAATAGCTTTGGAACGTGCAGAGAAAAATGAATGCACAACAAAGTAGGTACAATCAAAGTTATTCGTTTTATGCTTATAGAAAACATTGAGATATGTATCTGTTCTTCAAGTTTTGGCAAGTAGCCGATAACCTAGGAGTAGTCCGGGGTTCGGCAGACAGGACGACCCAAGGGCGGCTAATCCACTCTCCCCCAAACCACTCGTCTCATCGTAGACGCGATTAATCAATACGATAAACAATATCTGTACCAACACTTTTTCGTAGTAGTGAATTTTTGTAAATATATGGATATTTCTTATATTTTGTTTGGTTTTGAAACTTTTATCTCTCTGTCTGAAATTTATATACTCTTAACGTCACCTACGTTAACGTCACCTACGTTTCAAGTTTAGGTAGAATTAATTATTAGTTTAAAAATTTGAATGATATATTTGAAGGACATGAAGTCATATAGTAAATAAATTATGTGCATACATAGAATAAATAGAAAGAAAAGCTATTATTAGATGAAAGTTCATCTAGATCATTTATTTGACACTTAGACATTA
This sequence comes from Hesperopsis alpheus texana, assembly GCA_018248335.1. Classification (NCBI taxonomy): domain Eukaryota; kingdom Metazoa; phylum Arthropoda; class Insecta; order Lepidoptera; family Hesperiidae; genus Hesperopsis; species Hesperopsis alpheus. The sequence goes on from DWIK01000009.1 coordinate 3,789, forward strand.
TGTGCAAAATAGACGGGTAACAGTTTACGACGCGCGAAACGCGTTTAAACTTTGTCACTAGCCTCACCCATCCTCCTGCTGACCGCGCCCGACGTTGCTTAACCTTTGTTTGCTACATACACAGCCAGCGGGGCTATATGCGCTTCAGCTATTATAGCAGATTGTAACATAGTAATATATTTTGTTCTGATATGTTCTACGTTCAGACAGCGAAATGTAACATTTTTACCTACAAGAGATATTATAAATAAAAATGTCATCTTTATCATCTTGGTGTGGTCTAGTACTTTATCAAATGGCCGACTCGTGTTTATCGTGAAATGGACGTGGATAAATTCAATTTAAAAATCCTTTTGTCAGTGGAATTAAGCCCTTAAAAGGAAAAGGCTTTCGACCAGGACCTTCGGCTGCATAGGTCAGCTGTTCCCAAACTATTAAAACAGATTAACAAGGAAAGAAGGAAATTAGTTTGTAATATTTTTATTACGTTTATAATGATTAATATTTCATTGGATTTGATGATCTTGAATATAATACCTAATCAACTACTGTAAATCTAAAAGATAAAACGAAAAAAAAACTTCGTCATTCCCTCACGCTCTACACGCACGTCTATAAAAATTTGACATATTATACATCTCTTTCCAAACACGGAAAAGCTTGGAGCATACTGCACCATGCTGCTCCAATGCGGATTGGCGGAGATTAGAGTTAGTGGCCAACCCTCGTCGGATGTTTTCAAACCGCCCATAAGGCCTCCGAACAGTATTGACGATTGTTATCTGTCGATAATAACCGGGACCATCAGCTTAACGTGCCCGCCGAAGCACGGAAGCGCGTATTAAATTTACCACTAGCAGACGCCCATCCGCGCCCGACGTTGCTTAGCTTGTGCGATCGCGTGCGACTCACACAGCCAGCGGGGCTATCCGAAGTATAATGTACTAACGCACAAATAATATTTCTATGATCTCGACAAGCCTAAACAGAAAAGTTTCAGTACTTACTTGCCTGCAAGTATGGATGACCGCTACTGGCAAATTTTATACGCACTTCCGTGCTTCGGAGGGCACGTTAAGCAATCGGTATCGGTTGTTATCGACAGATAACAAACCTGGTCGTCAAACCTGGTTGCAGGTCTTATGGGCGGTTTGAAAACATCCAACAAGGGTTGGCCACTAACCCTAATCACCGCCAATCTGTATTAGAGCAGCGTGGTGGAGTACGCTCCAAGCCTTTCCCTGTTGTGTGATAAGAGACCCGGCTCAACAGTGGGCTATTTTAATGGATTGGTGCGAGAGAGAGTTGTTGTGCAATAGGTATTTGTATTTTGTGTATTATAACCGGCATGCGTAGAATTTTAGAATTCCTTCAAGAGTAAAAGTAATAATGCTGAAAGAGATTTCTTTTACTGGTATTTTGTTTTGTGCCGAACTTACTAGAAAATTTCCGATAAATATATATATATAAAACTCTCGACACTTATGAAACCAAACGTTGTATAACACTTCTCGCTATATACCGTAGCTTCAACGTAGTAGTAAGCACACGGAAAACTTAAGCTTTAAATATTAGATAATAATAATGCTTCACACTCACAGCCCCACGCTAGGATTCCCTGTGTCGTGGGTGGCATGGATACACACAAAGACAGACAAACACGCAGACCGGAGACATAATATATATTTATCCTTAATAAGTCTCCCCCGCCCCGGCGGGAATCGAACCCGGGGCCGGTTGAATGGTGGACTAGCATAATTGCATAGAAAATACAAATTCCAAAGTAGGCATTAGTTAACTTTACCGTTATTTTTTGTTACATTCATAGAAAAACACAATAGCTGAGGAAATAGATACGTTATATGAAGGCCATTTGCATATCTCTAAGTTCATCTACTGCAACACTCGGAACCGTCCGCGGCAGCAGTTTTATATGGCGAGCGCTTCGAGAGGTCTAATTAGGTCGAGGAGCCGTTTGTTTGACTTACGAAGACTTATTAGGATTTCCTATCCAACGGATTACGTCAGGAGTCCGATAGTTGGATTGGATGAACACAATATTTCAACTGAATAGATATCTACTTATTTATTATTATGTCAATGCCCTCAACAACATCAGTTTTATTTATTAAGTGATGACCCGCGTGGTGTAGTGGGAACTATACCACTCCAATATTCGCGAGTTCCCGGGTACGATTTTTCGACCTACCTAGATATATAACGATGAAATAATTTCTCTTTGCCTAGTCTGGCTGTATGGGGATTAGTACTACACTTGTTATTTCTCCATGGCACTCTCAAACTCAAAACACAGGAATCCTAACGTGGGACTATGAACAATTGGCTGTGATTGAATCTATGCTATTTACGAAGCACAGCTGACCTCAGACGTATCTCCTGCCATCAGGGAGGGACTTAGATTAAAGCATACTCCAATATCCTGCTCCTTTGTGACTTGGAGAAACTCTAGTGTAATGTTATGTTGAATTTTTCAGCGACAGGTCGGTGGGAGCGCCTGGAGGCGCGCGGAGAGCCTCCGCCCTCGCTACAGGAGCACACCGCCACCGCGCACGGCTCCCGCCTCTATGTGTTTGGGGGGGAGGCCGGCGCGTGTTCCAATGAGACTCCACTTTGGATATACGATACCGAGGTTACTTTACGTTCTAAAAGTAGCTAAGAACATAAGAACTTACGACTTATAAGACGATGTATAAGCTTAATCGCTGGTCATAATAATAACGCTTACAGCTCCACACTAGGATTGCCTGCGTCGTGGGTGCCATAGACACACAAAAAGACGAATACAATACACACGCAGACCGCTAACAGAAATATAAATTCATCATTTATATCACTGACCCGCTGGGAATTGAACCTGGGACCCTTTGAATGGTGGACCGGCATGATGATCACTACACCTACATAGGAGCTATGAAAGGCTTAAGGTCTGGTTACGCCTTCTTCGGTTTACCTACTCATGAAAGCTTTGAGTTATTTGTCTGATTTTGATAAAGCATCTTAAACCTTACCACCATCACTATCCTAATAGGATAGGTACTTGGCGCATATCAATCTTTGCGCAATAAATTATTATTTTGATAAATTATTATTTAACTTGCAGCTTCAGTTATGGCGTAAGCTGCCCGGTCAGAATCAGTCGAACTATTCGACGTTACGGCGGCGCGGCAGAGACCCACGCGGCGGCGGCGCCACCCCGCGCGGCCGGCGCGGCCACTCCGCGCACGCGCTCAAAGACTGCCTGCTCATTTACGGCGGCTACAAGGACTTGAGAGGCTCCACACACGAGCTCTGGGCGTTTCATTATGGTAGGTGGCTGGTTCAGTTACCACTTGGGAAACTTGCAATAGTTTTGTTAAACGTATTATTATTTGGCAAATGAAGATCTCTCGCAGTCGAAGATACATCGATACAACTCAGGGCTATTATTGCCCTGTCTGGAATTTATATTAACAGTAAAGTGGTAGCAAGTGGGGCAATTGCTCAGAGTGGCAAAATAGAGGGCACCGGGCAGTCACGTGTTTACTTTTTTAGGGAAGTACTAAAATTAATGCGAAACGGACCACAAAAATTATTTTTGCCCAGGGCGGCAGAAATGCTGATTCAAGCCCTACCTACTTACTAATACTTATTACTACTTTCCTTAAGTTAAGTGTGTAGCTGAAGGAAAGTGTAGTTCGCGCAGACGGCCCCTAAATCGAATAGTTTTACTCCCCGCTATTTCGATATAGAGTGGCGGGAGACACGATTGGCACTCTGTTCTATTCGTTACCTATTCGTAATACATTCTGCCTTGACTTGTCTGAGCAACGCGGTTTTCTCGCAACTGGCTACGTTTTAATGTCCGTATCAGCGACGAAATGTTGTTGTACAGAATCGGAGTCCTGGCACCAAGTGCGCACGGCGAACGCGGGCCCGGCGCGGCACCGGCACGCCGCCGCCATGCACGACAATCGCCTCTACGTGCACGGCGGCCAGTGCGACCTGCGCGACTGCAGCGACCTCTGGCACTACGACACTAGTGAGCCTCGCTCCTATTTCTATTTTTATTTAAAAGATACGGAAACTTTTAAATTACTTTCTACTTCTATTATCTATATTCTGTTAGATAAATAGCTGTTAGTTTTCCTTGATAAATAAATAAATAAAATCACACATAATTACTAAGTAGGTGTATACAGATCCGCAAATTTACCATTATGGTCTAATAAATAATACTATAACTATGAACATATTGTTCGCTCTTGCCAAAACGACCGCGCCCAACGTAACTAATTTGTGTGATTGCTTAAGATTTACAGGCAGTGGGGCCATACACGCTTCGAATTTATTTATTTAAAATTTAATATTGGTAGGTATACAAGGCGCACTTATTGCTAATATAAAAATTCATGCCTACTTACTATTATTTTTTCTTTTTCCCTGTTACATTGTATGTACACAACACAGCTTTAGTTTACAGTACATTAGTTTCACTTTAAGTTAGAAATCTCATGCGAAGTACTAATTAAAAAATACCGTATAAATCTACCGTAGTTATAACAGTCGTGGTTTCACTTTTCCACTCCTTTTTTCCACTATATTTGACCTCATTGAACACGACGATGCTAGAAGGTATTATAGTAACAGAGTTTTGTACGTGTGCAGTGTCCAGAGTTTGGACTGCGGTGCGGTGCGTGAAGCCCATGCCGAGCGCGCGCAGCGGCCACGCCGGGTTGCGTGCCGGCGCGCATCTCTATATATTCGGCGGGGAGGCGGCCGGGCACCCCACCAATGAACTCTGGAGGTTCCATTTCGGTAACGAGGCATTTAAGCATTCTACTTTTGATTATACAATCACTACAATCAGCTAAGTTATTATTGAAGTAGACATGGAAAGTTTATTTAAGAAATATTTGACTTGTATTTTCCTTTTATCTAAATACCAACACATGAGCAAACTATTCTTATACATATTTATTTCTTTATCTTGACAGCAACGGAGAGTTGGGAGAGAATAATACAAAGTGTAAACTGGCCGTCTGCGCGAATGGACGCGCGCGCTCTCCTAGTGGTGGGCGGTAGTCGCGCGTCCAGCGCGCCAGAGCCGCGACGACCGGCACGGGTGGGAGGCGCCGGGGTCGGCGTGCGGGGTGGTAGCGGGGGCGGCGCGAGGCCCGAGGCGGGCGGTGGGCTGCTGCGTGAGATCTCAAAGTTGTCGTCGTTCCACCTGCGCCGCGCCGCGCGCTGCTCCTACACCGCGCTGGCCGCCGACCAGGACTCCACCGAGAGCCTCGTCCGCACCGAGGCTCCCTCCATCTCCAAATCCCGCTCTGCGTACATCATCGACGAAAGGCAGCCCGCCGACGGAGACGAGGGCCCCCCGCCGTCCTCCCCTCGCGATGTGCCCGACCGTGCCCGCTGCGACCTGTCCAGGGAACCAATCTCCGTGCCCGACTTTGCAGACATGGTCCTTCCGACACCCGTCCTCTCCCCAATAGAGGCGACGAAGCTAGTCTATCTGGATTCCGAGGAGGAGGAGGACGTGAAGCGTGACACAGTCAACTTCAAACTGGACACGAACGGTCACGCGGACCGCGAGACAAAAGTGATGGTGATCCCGAAGTCAGCGTCGGTAAGATTCACGAAGGAAGCGCCGACGGAGGTGACCGACACGACGGAGGACGAGAGCGAGATGACGACGTCGGATTACGCGAGCGCCGAGCGGGTGAACCGGTTGTCGGGAGTGTCGGGCGTGTCTCGGGTGTCGATGGGGTTCAGCAACCCGCACTACCTGGGCCCGGACGTGCGCGCGCTGGGCGCGGCTTTGACGCCGGACTCCGGCGTGGCACCAGGGGACATCGAGCTGCAAGACCTGAGTGAGCGCCGCACTCGTTCCGCTCAGAGAAATGGCGAAACGCAATTACACTTATTACTAGTAGGCGGCAAGGAGCCCCCGCACCTTGCATTACTACAGAGTCCGCTATCCATGTGGGCGTACAAATTGTTGTAATAATGTAACCCTATGTTGCAGGCGTCCATTAATCGAAATTTTTCTTAACTTCCAACGTATAGCGACTTAGTTTTTTGACGATAGTAACTTTATGGTCTAACTAATGTAATGAAATGATACCCTCCTTGACGATTTGTATTTTGTAATTTACTTTTTAGTAAAGATGTATTTCAGTGGCAGTGCGTTATAAAAGTAACGAATTTTTACTGTAGATGTATCAATTGGTGTAAGAACTGTCCAAAAGGAGAAAATAATATTTGTAAGTACTAAGCAAATAGGTAGGTATTGTCCGTAGTGTGTCGAGGCACAGCGGTGTGCCAACTCATTCAGTGTTTTAGAATAGATACTCTTTAAATGTTTTTATTGCAAAATTTTATTTTTCTACATGTTACATACAAAATAGTTAACCTCTTTTTTACTGTTTAGTGTTAACATCTTGTTTTATGGTTATGTTAAGTATATTTGTATTAGTAGACAGTAGATATCCAGTTAACACCAATTCTTTGTTACTCTGTAGCAACTTATGCTACAACCAGAGCTCGATCCAGCATTTCTGTCGCCCTAGGCGCTAATAATTTTTGCCGCCCTTTTGCATTAATTTTATCACTTACCTAAAAAAAGTAAACACGAGACTCCCCGGTGCCCTCTGGGCAATTGCCCCGCTTTTTACCCCCTGGATCCGGCCCTGGCTACAAAATTATAGGAATACAATTAAATTAATTTTAAGTGCATCAAACCGTAAGTATTATCTTGAGACTGGGTATTCTCTTCTGGGTATATGGGTAACTCTATGAGATCTCTTCTTAACCCATTACCTTTAAATTAAATAGTCACTCCGGATGTTGTGTAACTTTAACAGGTAACAAACCCACTTCAAAAATCTAAAATTTATAGTATT
>DWIK01000010.1:0-10517 GCA_018248335.1 Hesperopsis alpheus texana
ATATTAGCAGGTACTTACATGATGTTGAGATAAAGTACTAATGTCACCATAATTTCCATGGTATTTGCATGAAAATTATTTAGCCTGTAATTCATCAAAATAAATGGGACTTTGTAACATTTTTACGCATAAATCGCTAAAACAATTTTGTCAAATGTGGCGACTTAAATGTGGCGGCTTACGAAGGCGGCGTACGAAATTTACGCTCCTAGCCGGATATCTTCCTTTAATAAAGATATAAAGATCTAAGGGGTTATCATATTCGTTACTTACGATAAAATATAACAATGAGTTGTTAAAGTTTGGTAAGGAACCCCTTAAATCTTATTTTATAAAATTAACGCCGACGAACTTGCACGTAGAAGTCAATTATATGAAACGAATATAACATGACTTGAGATAAAGTGTATAAGTTTTATGTAGTCTTTATACAATAACAATAAGTAATACTTTTATCTAAAAACCATCCGCTAAAGAGGTAGGACATGGAAAGTTCTTTTTAAACTCCATTACGAAATGATTGTGACATAATGGATTAGGAATGATACGTTTCGTCATTAGAATGCCATTAGCTACGTCAGTTCGCGTCATTAAAATGTGTTCAGTCTTGTTTGTTTTTACTTTTGTTTATAAATATACATAAACGTACATAACGTTATGTTTTCGTCTATTAGATTACAGTGTCATCCGAAGTTCTTTATAAAATTAGAAGTATATTCGTTTTATGCAATTAAAAGTACCCGGATGACCTGTACCAGTCCGTATCTCTGGATGGGGGCTGGTTATATTTGTCGTAAATCTGACAATCGTTGGAGTAAAAGGCTTTTGGAGTGAAGACGGCGTCTTGGTAATCATAGCGTGGGACGCCCCCTTGCTAGGCGCAGGCGGGAAGTAACTGGATGCGAAGAGCCAAAGACCTGGCTCAGTGGAAACCAACCAGAAAACCTGGATGACCGGGTTTGATCGGTATTTTTTAAAGACGCGGCGACGTTTTCTAAAAACGAAAAATAGCTTGATTGATTTGTAGTCTCTGACATCCGCTGTAACTAACATTTATAAAAATGGTTGGAGCCGTTTCCGAGTTATTGAATTTTTTATATTTTTTGCAAATAAATCAGTAAATATTATAAAATAATTAAATTTTATTACATAATTGACTTTAGATACCTTAAATCTATATAAGAAACCCAAAATTCTGAGTCCCTAGCCCTTTAAATTAAAAATAACCGAAATTTCGGCCATTTTGTTTTTTTCCGGTTATTTGAAAAAACTCAATATCTCGAGAACCGTTGGTCGTAGGATGTTCTAGTTTGCAATAGACATAACAAAAAATTGTTAACTTTCATATTGATGCACTGTTTTTACGATACGAGCACCTTCAAATTTTTCGCGTTGGGACTGCTATCAGTGGTAGAGGAAATCGAGCCATCAATATTTAAGAAAACCCGGAGCTCGTACGACAGATAGTTCCGGAGATATTCCACTTTTAATTCGGAGTTTGACAGCTAGGCCGCCATCTTGGAAAACTTTAGACGGCCATATCTCCGGAACCTGAAGTCGTAGCGACACGCTGATTCCGATTCCGATATCAAGGGCTACTCCTTTTTCGATCCCCCCCACTTTCAGGCACTTTGGAGCACAAAAAATTCCCACTTTCTGAGAGCGGTCCCATCGCATAGATTGGAAAAAGTTGGTTAATAATAGCCCAAACTCGGGTATTCTGCGACCCCTGGAACGGGAGATATCAGCCTCCAAATTTCAACTTTGACAGTTCAGCCGCCATATTGGAAAATTTAAATCGCGCATATCTCCCGAACCGAGAGTCGTAGGAACCTGGGACTTCCACTGTTTACTTGAGGTGGCTTTTCTCTATTCGGGAAAATTGTTTTTCCGAGTTTTCCGGCAACAAAAATTTTCCGAGCTGAAAACTGTACCAACAGGTAGGACTCGACGAGCTGAGTGCAGGGAACCCAAGCTCGGGTATTTTCGGCCTAGTGGCTCCGGAGAAATTCAAGGTATATAAAAAATAACCGAAATAACCGAAAACTTTAAACTCAAATATCTCGGAAACCACTTGAGCTAGGTTGGTCGAGTTTGGTGTCTACTGACTCGGCTTGGAAAGAGCTATAAACCGGTACATAGAGATTGACTCTAGGTAGGTTCGCAAATCTTTTACATCTCATAGCAGAAAGTCATACAGTAGGCATTGCGCCTTGTTTGGTGTCTCGGCTGAGAGACCTACCCCTTGGAACTATAAACTGCTACAGCGCATATATAACGGGATAACACAACATGTCGTCAAAGCAGGGTGCAAGTACTCGGACCGCAGGAAAGACAGAAACAAAGGCGACAGCAGCCGCCGCACGGCGCACGGAAATCCAAACGGGGACAGCGCGCCTTGAAGCACCGGACCTGGTGCTTCGGGAAGAAAAGCGGAAAGCAACCTCCACTAAATCGTCTCCTGCAGATCCGGCAAAACCTGTGACTCTGAAAACTATATTAACAACATCACCTAAGGATCAGGAAATGTCACAACAACCCTCGACAAGTGAACTCCCTTCGACAAAACTGGATCCCCATGAGACACAAGCACGCTCGGCATCCGCCCTGCTCAGAATACGGGCACAAATAAAGCAGGCCAAAGCAGTAGAAGAGATGCATGCCATTGCAAGCTCGGACTGCCTTGAGTCCGACGTGGAGAGCGTAGCAGATCGCAGCTCACTGAATAGCTCTATGAAGGGGTCAAGCACACTCTTAAGTGACTTTCCAAAGCGAGCCAATGAAATACTCCAGCAAGCTAAATCGGAGCTAGAAAAATCAGGAAACCTTAAAAGAGAGATTAGAGACAACGTGGTGGAACATCTTCAGGAACTGTACGAGATGATTTTGCGTCTGTCAGACTCGAGAACGCTGTACATGCTAGAGGCACACCGAGCCAAAACAAGCAACGCAAAAACCACTGAACGGCTCACACAAAAGCATGCGGCGGCCATGGAAGTCGCGCTAAATAAACAACAGTCTCTGGAGGAACACCTGCAAAAGCTCAGCAAAAACACCGAAGTGGTGCGGCAGATACTGGCTAGGGAAGTTGCGGAAGAGGTGTCGGTGATAAAAAAGAAAATGGAAGTATCCGCTCAAGAGATCACCGGTAGCAACAACGAGTTAGCCAGACAGGTCGCTGAACTAAGCTCTAAAATAAAAACAGATCACAGTCGGGAGAAGACAGAAGATGAAATCCACATGATGAACAACCGCATCATAGAAATACAACAGTTGATAACCAACATGACTCGAGACAGAAATGCGAAGGAGCAAAGAACGGTAGAACCGACCGCATGTGACCTGGAGGTAATCAAAGCTACGATACAAACACAAGTAAATCCCACACGAATGACAACAGACCTAACACCAGTCACTGATATCTGTGAGGATCTAAAGGCTCGAATCTGCGCATTGGAGAACCAAATCTCATCCATGGGCGCATTGGTACGCCAAAACCAAGAGATTAGTCTTGCGCTAAAGTCAGGGGTAGGGGAAATGAGAAGAGACCTAGGAGATCTCAAAGATACGACCATGGAGGCAACTGCCCCCATTCGCATAAGTATGGAGGAATTAAGAACTGAGATCAAGACCAATAAGCCAACCTCACTAGCCGAGACTGTCGAGCCGATAAACAAAAAAGGTTATTCATTAAAGCCACAACCGAAAACTGAGATAGCGGCGGGATGTCCAGTAATACTAGAATCAATCGATCCCAGAGACACTAGTGAGGACATTATAAGAACCGTCAAAGAGAAGGTTGACCCAGCCCACCTTGGTATTGGCATTAATAAAATTAGGAAAGCTAGGGACCAAAAAGTGTTGGTGAGCTGCGAATCCAAAGCGGACAGAGAATCGTTCTGCGGGGCCCTCAAGAAATCAAATCAGAGCCTTACACATACACAAATCGCAGTGAAAATACCGCCAACAAAGAACCCTCAACTAAAACTGATGGGAGTCACGAATGACATGACTGACGTCAAAATCGAGGAAACTGTAGAAATACAGAATAGGAAACTTCTCGAAAATATAGCTAAACAAGACAAGCACATAAAAGTCATACGAAGAACCAGGGGAAGAATCAATGAAATATCGAACGTTATCGTCGAGGTCAATCACAAAGTCTGGGAAGCGTTGAAAGATAAAAAGATAAAGCTGGGATACCAGATTGTGCCAGTCATAGATCATTCACCGCTGAAGCAATGTTATAAATGCCTTGGCTTTGGACACCTTGCACGGGAATGCAGGCACTCTGAGAGTGCATGTGGCTACTGCGCACAGGCACATGACACGAGGGAATGCGCGAACAGAAACGGAGCTCCAACATGCATAAACTGCTGTAAGGAGAAAAAGTCTGACGCCCACCACCCTGCGTATAGCACACAGTGCCCGGTCTGGATTAGGTGGGACCGTATAGCGAGAGCTACAGTTACCTACTGCTGATAAAGGCACCCAGGCGAACCATATGGACCGACAGAGGAAACTTAAATATATCCAAGTGAACTTAGGTAGAGGCCTCGCGGCAACCCAAGAGTGTCTGGCAACTGGTTCACAACAAAACTTTTCTGTTGTACTAGTCCAAGAACCGTACGTCGGTGCCATTGGGAGAATGACCTCAAACTACAAGATCGTTCAAGGTATGGGTACAAAAGAGACACCAAACAAGGCGGCAGTGGTCATCCTGAACAGGAACTTAAGGATATTAGAGAACCCAAACCTGGTAGACCAAAACACAGTCGGTGTAGTACTGGAGACTGAGGGAGTTCGAATAGGTTGTGTCTCCTTCTATTGGGAAGACCACATAGATTTACAGGGTTACCTAAACAGATTGGACAAAATCGTAAAAACCATGCAAACGCGACTCTTCATAATTGGCGGTGACTGCAATGCAGCCAGTCCCTGGTGGGGCTGCGAAACTGAGGACGCTAGGGGCTCCGCCATAGCCGAGTTTATAGCACAACACAACCTCCATGTTCTCAATGAAGGAAGTACTCCAACATTTTGGGCAATAAGGGCAGGAAAGATATACAAGAGCATTGTTGACATCACCCTCGGAAGTGACAGTATTGTAAACCTCGTTGAGAACTGGAGAGTGGATGAAAACATAGTGACAACATCCGACCACAGGTCAATAGCTTTCAGCGTGGGTCTGACTCGAAACAGTGACAGAAGGGAAGGCCCAAGAAGAACCACCAGGATCTATAAGACAGGCAAGGCCGACTGGAAAGTATTTAAGGAATCCTTAACCCTAGAATTGGAGGCGGCTCAGATCACAGTTAGCCAGGTAAACATTATTGAAGAAAAGGGTAAACTGAATGAGGTCGTGGAGAAATACACAGACAGCGTAACGCGAGCCTGTGAAAAGGCAATTCCCAAACTGGGGCAAAGTAAATGCGTCAAAAACATAAGCTGGTGGACCGACGAACTCCAAAAGAGAAAGAAAGACGTTAGAAGATTACGAGCTAGAGTCCGTCAAGCGAATTTGCGAAGGCGACCTTACGTGGTGAATGACTACCTAAAAGCCCTGGAGACATACAAGGAGGCCATCTTAAAAGCAAGGACTGCGAGTTGGAGGGAATTTACTACAAAACAAGATAAGGAGACGGCGTGGGAGACCTACAATAAGATCATCAAGTATGCCGGCCGTAATGATAATGATGTTATGCTGAAGAGAGGAGAAGTAGTCCTAGACGCACGAGAATCGGCAACTTTACTTGCCACGACCTTTTATCCCCAGGATAACTTGGAGGTAGAAACAGAGTACCATAAAAATATAAGAGCAGATGTAACACACTGGGAAGAGGAACCCAGGACGACCTCCTTAAACGTTAAGCCTTTTACAGAGGTAGAAATGATTTCAGTGGCCGAACGTATAAGCCCGAAGAAAGCACCCGGGTATGACGGATTCACGTCGGACATCTGCCTACAGGCTATTAAAGCGAACCCAGCTCTCTTTCTATCCCTACTAAACCGATGTCTATTAATACACTGCTTTCCCCGTATCTGGAAGATAGCTATAATAAGGGTCCTTAAAAAACCCGGCAAAGAAAATTACCAGGCACCGAAATCCTTTAGGCCTATAGGACTCCTTCCGGTTTTCGGAAAGATACTAGAGAAGATGATTTCCACAAGGATTCAATGGGAATTGGGAGCCGGTGACAAACTAAGCAGGAATCAGTTTGGGTTTACACCGCAAACAAGCACTGAGGACGCACTCTCACAGGTAACAGAAATGATAAGGTCGGGCGTTAAGAACAGCCAAATAGTTGCCATGGTATGCCTGGACATCGAGGGTGCTTTTGACAATGCTTGGTGGCCGGGAATATTATGGCAGCTCAAAAAACTCGGATGCAATACACACACCTGGCTTACAATCAGCGATTACCTAAAAGAAAGGGTAGTTAGACTACAATATGCGGGGGAAACAGTCGAAATAAATACCAACAAAGGCTGTATACAGGGCTCCACAATGGGACCACTAATGTGGAACGTACAACTGGACCCTCTCCTTAAGAAAAGCAGTTATTTGAAAGCTCACTTGCAAGCCTTCGCTGATGACATAGTTGTTGTCGCATCTGCGGAAAACACTCAACTATTGAACGACCAAGTGAATGCTGCACTAGAGGAGGTGGCGGAATGGAGCCGAAAGCACAAAATGAGGCTAGCCGAAAATAAAACCAAGGCTGTGATATTCACTCGCAAATTAAAGTACGATGAGCCATGCTTTAAGATAAATGGGATCAAACTCACTATAGCCTCCGAATCGACTCTGTTAGGTCTTACCCTGGACAGACATCTAACGTTCAAACCCCATGTGGAGAAAATGATCGCAAAGGTTACCCGCATATATAGAGCAGTAGCGACAGCAGCCAGAGCCACTTGGGGTCTAAACCCGGATATAGTGCGGTTGATATACGTTGCAGTAATCGAACCAATAGTGCTGTACGCTGCCAGTACCTGGGCTCCTGCGGTGAGTAAAATATATATAAGGAAAAAACTCGACCAACTGAGTAGAATATTTGCCATAAAAATTGCCAAAACGCACAGGACAGTATCCCTTACCTCCTCAGTGCTACTAAGCAGAATACTACCTCTCGATCTAAGGGTATATGAGGCAGCCGAGTTGTTCAAAATAAAAAAAGGACATCCCATGGAATTCCTTCCAGACCGCCCGATTGAAAGGCGAATTAGCCCTTTCAAACTACAACATCCTGCGGAAAGGAATGCGATAACACATAACCTCCTAAACAACCAAGAGGATTTGAACCAACTTGGAAACGATGTGCCGACAATCTTCACTGATGGTAGCAAGTTGGAAGGAAAGGTAGGTGGAGCAGCAACTCTGTGGCTGAATGGCGTTGAAAAACGATACGTCAGCTTCAGATTGAATAGCTACAACTCTGTGTTTCAGGCTGAGCTGGTAGCGATACTCAAGGCCACGGAACTCGTAGGCAAATATACCACACAGAAAGCCTACATAATAAGTGACTCTTTATCAGCCTTACAAGCGATAAATGACATCGAGACTGATCATCCCCTAGTCTTTAAAATACAGGAGGCTATCAGAGAGTTACTGGCGGTAGGCAAAAGTGTGCACCTGTTTTGGGTGAAGGCCCATGCTGGAATAGCAGGAAATGAGAGGGCAGATGAATTGGCCAAAAAAGCTGCCTTGACCAAAAAGACTGCACCGGCATATGACGGAGTCCCAGTGTCGTATGTAAAATGGACGCTTAGGCAAAACACCGTGCAACAATGGCAGCAGCGTTATGAAGAGTCGACAACAGCAAAGATAACAAAAACTTTCTTTACAGATGTTTGCCAAGCCCACAAGACACTAAATAAAATAAAAATGAACAACATAGTAGCACAACTGCTGACTGGCCACGGTGGGTTTGGCGAATATCTGCACAGATTTAAATTAAAGGAGAATCCAAGCTGTGTATGTGATGGTATTACCCATGAAACTGTGCTACACGTCCTAATAGAATGCCCTAGGTTCAGTAAGAAGAGAATGGATTTGGAGCAAAGTGTAGGAAAACCCGTGAAGGTAGAAATTTTGGGTGAGTTACTCCAGGATGACAACTGCAGGAGCAAATTGCTAGATTTCGCGGATTATGTCGTAAAGATTACGAACAATCAAAACCATAGCGGAATTAAGCACAATGTTAAAACGTAGGGTATATAAGAAATTTGGGATAAAACACAAATTATACTAATGAACTAAATTAATGAAAGAAACAGCGAAATTATGTATTGTGTAATGAATTATGTAAAGTGTAATGTGAAATTATGTAACGTATGAAATTATGTAATAATTATGAAAGTCTGTAAATAACTATGTTGAATGTAAACTGGATATATGCATGGTAATATATTCATGTACATAATTAATGATTATTTAATTGATTTTAATGAAATTATTATTATAGAAACTTATTGTAATTATAGAAAATAGAAAAAATTGTATGAAATTGGAATAAATGTATGTCAATTCTATGGCCAAGAGGGGTAAAGTGCATGACGGAAAAAAAAAAAAATTTGATTTATATATTAGAATTTAATTTACTAATTTAATGCATGTTTTTAATGGTGCTCCATTATAAATAGGAGCAGTAGGGCCAAGGAGGGAGGTTTTAGTCCGTAGGCTACTGAGTCTCCTTCTCAGTAGAGTCGGGCATATCGTTGAGCCCTGGCTCCTCGGTATCCATGAGGATTTACTCCCGCCTACGATAAAAAAAAAATAACCTAACCTAACCTAACCTAACCTAACCTAACCTAACCTAACCACAAGACCTACCATTTGGACCCAGCAGAATGCCGCTCCCCCCCCCTTCATTCAGCCACCTCACCCCCTTTCGCCGTAGCATAAAATAAAAATTGAAAAAAAAATTTAAAAAAAAAAAGATAGACCAGCAGTGTTTGGGCTCATTGGTAACAGGAAGGCGAGCACTACCATCCAGCCACAACAGAAAACCGGGGAACCATTCCCCCCTCCCTAAGAAATCAGTTACCTCACCCCCCCTGGCCAGAACTAGTTAACTATACGTGGTAGACTTGCGGTGTTTGGGCTCATCAGTATCAGCACTACAAGCGCAATTATCCGGCTCCAACAGATAACAGATTTGTTAAAATACAAAGCGTACTCGAAAGATGTCCAGCAACAAAGCTCCTTCAACCTCAGGGATGGACTTCTCTTCAGAAAATACCCAGACCACCCAAAAAGCGAAGCCAAAATCGCTCTTGGAGAAAGTCCTCACCAATACTACAAAAAATAAGACTACCGTCACACGCAGTGAGCCAAAAGGAACCAGAAGGTCATCAAAAACCGATGAAACCGAGAGTGCAGCTAGTACGTCCACAAAGCCCAACGAGGACGTATTCGAAAAATTCGAGGCGTGGCGACAAGAAGGTGACCTCTCGGCTTTGTCGGATGACGACGGAGCCTCCCTAACGTCTGCGGGAACCGGCAGACCAAGCCTGCTCATCCACTCAACCAGAAGAAAAAGGCGTTGAGATGGATCTGGCGACCAAGGCAGCTAATGAAATGCTTCTGAAGGCGAAGGACGCCTTAGAGCAGGCAGGGAACATGAAGAGAGAATGCAAACACACTGTGTTGGAGAGCCTGCAGTCTCTCTACGAGACGGTTCTTTCGCTGTCAGACTCAAGATCGAGGCATATAAACAACTTGGAAAAGGAACGCACCAGACACGCCACCGAGCTGGTGCGAATCGAAAGGGCTCACGCTAAGCAACTAGCAGACCTCACGAAAAAGACTGCGGAGGAACTCACTGTGGCGAATCAAAAAATACAAGACACGTTGAAAGAGACCAAAGGTATCAGGGGATGGCTGGAGTTCGAAGCTAGCGACGAGCAAACAAAAATCAAGTCGATAGAGAAAAACATCGCGCATATTAAGGAAACGCTGGGTACAAGAATGAGTGACAAGGCAACTACACAAGTGGAAACAATAAGACCAGAGTTGGTAGCTCTTAAGCCAGCTCTACAAGCACTCTCCAACCAAGTAGTTTCCTTAAAAGAGGACCAAAACACTCAAAACCTCTTGGTCCAAGACATTCGAAAAACTATCACTGAGCTCGAAGCCAACCAAGAAACACTGTTGGCTAAACACAATTCGGAACACTCCAACCAGATACACGAAATTCTTAACTACATCAGAGAGAAAAAACACACAGAGGTCTCTAATAATGTATCGTCGGCCAAAACAGTGGAGATAGATACAGAACACCTTAAACCAGTAACCGAAAAGCTAGATTCTATCTCACTCCAAATAAGAAATATAAGAATAGAGAGAGAAACACCGCTGTCACCTAAAGGACCAACTCTACACGAGGAATTAAATCTCCCACCTCAGAAAAAACAGCCAATGACATATGCTGCTAAGGCAGCGGCGAAACCCACTCTACCGTCACCGAAACCAAACCATACATTGATAGTGTCTGCCACAGACCCCAGTTTAA
>DWIK01000011.1:0-10510 GCA_018248335.1 Hesperopsis alpheus texana
AACCCTTGTCGGATGTTTTCAAACCGCCCATAAAGCCTCCGACCAGGTTTGACGACTGTTATCTGTCGATAACAGCCAGGACCGACGGCTTAACGTGCCCTCTGGACAGCACGGAAGCGCGTATGAAATTTACCAATATCGGCCACCCATCCTCTTACTGACCGCGCCCGACGTTGCTTAACTTGTGTGATCGCGTGCGACTCACACAGCCAGCTGCAGCCTATATACATACCGTTTGTAAATTAAAACGACAACCGGGTGGAGAGATGCTTTCAGAATTTTACGCCTGTAAATGGCGCGCAAGTTTACAGGTGAAAACTTACCATATAAATTAAGATGTACGTAAAACAATAATTGTCTTTGAATAATTGGATGATTTTTTATTCACGCGGAAGGAGTCGCAGATACAGTAGTAGATAATATTTTTGATTTAAATTAGTATTCTTTTCCTTTTTATCTGTTATATATAACGCTGGTCCCGAATAGCGTCTAACTCCAGTGTACCCGTGGGATTCGAAGTGTCCTGTCCTCCTGTGTATTATTGCCATATACTGTGGTCGCCAACACGCAATGCCAAGCGCGGCGACTACGTCATAGAACCCCTATGGATGGATTCTATTATATTCTACTTACGGTTCCAAGGCTGGTTGTTAAAGAGGAGGCTGGGACTGTGCACGTTGGGTGCGTTGGGTACGTTGTTTACGTTGGGCGCGGAGGGCTCGGAGGGGAAGTGGAAGTGCGAGTGGCGCGCGTGCGGCTGCGGAGAGGGCAGCATCCAGGGCGCGGGGAACAGCGGCGGCGTGAGCGCGGCGGGGGAGAGTGGGGAGCTCAGCCCCCCGGCCACGCTGCCCCCGGGGAACATCGGGCTGCCTATGCCGTATCTAGAATAAATAAATAAATGACGATTCACAATCACAGCGACACACACAAAGAGAAAAACACACCCAGACTGGTGACAGAAATACAAATTCATTATTTATGTTTCGCCGGGAAACGAACCCTAGACCCGTCGAATGGTGGACTAGCAAGGTAACCATTACACCAAGTGGGTCGTCAGAATAGAATAGAATAAATTTTATTGGGCTAAAACATTACAACACAGATATAACATCGTAAATATTTAAATACTCACACACGATCATCTAAACCCAAAGTAAGCGGAGCTTGTGTTATGGTAATCAGACAACTGATATTATTTTAAACATACATATATGTTTTAAATAAATACTTATATTGATATTTTTTTCTCAGTCACAGAATATTCGTGCACACAAACATTTGTCCTAGGTGGGGATCGAACCCACGACCTCCGGTTTAGCATTTAGGTTCGCTAACCACTAGACCACGGGGCTAGGGGGTCAAGACTAACTTAATAATTAATCAGTGATGTAATGTTACAACACAAAAGGGCTGCACTCAGCGAGACAACTTTAAACACTAGGAATAGTGATTCAACCGTGTTAAAAAAACATACTTACTGCGCAAGATCAGCCATATGCATGTTGAAAGGCGAACAGGGCGAGTTGGCCAGGCTATTGATGCTGTGGGAGGGCGAGAACGGATTGAAGGGCCCGAAGTAGGGGGGAATGTTGACGGCCGGCATCGTGTACGACTCGGGGATCTCCGCGGTGACCGCCGGCTCGTTCCCGCCGATTATCGCGCGACGAGCTTCGTAGATATCACCTACAGACCATACAGAGAGAACGTTCAATTACAATTTTATTTATTTATCTAGAGTTATAAATAAAATTAGAGTGTCTGTTTGTAATATTAAAAAACCTTTTTACTGAATGCATATGGATGTACACGATATCTATACCGATTAAAAAATATAATAAATAAAAAATGTTTTATTCATTATCTGGTATTCAAAATACTCTCAATGAAGGTTAGTCATAGTTCGTCGAGAATGCCTCTGTTGGAAAATTATTTGAATTGTGTACTAGGATTGCCCATGTTTTGGATGCTATGGATAAACACATTTATTCATCACTCGGGGCTTTTTGAATCATAAAATGGCATGGTAACTATAACACCACACAGTTCTTCAAACTAGATTATTCTATAAGATAATTTTAGAAATTGTCAAAAATGTTGGTCTAAAACCTCCAATTAATCCAATAAAATCTACCTAACAAGCAATTTTAAGAGCGAAGGTGGAAGGAAAAATGTAGTGGCTAAATAAAATTAAAAGGCTCTCGTTTACGGTGACTTGCCAACGAGGGCTTGGAAACTACATCGGGTAACTATAGGGTTGCCAGGACCCTGAAGAAAACAATGGGATATAAGTCAAATATTATTCATATTATCATATATCACGTGACAGACGAAACAGAAACAAGAATAATAATTCTTAATGCGAGGCAGTAAAGTAAATAATAAATTATATAAATTAGAAACTACATCAGTACCTCCTATTTATCAACAATACAAAATATCTTTTGTTACTATATACTATATACGCTATGCCTGTGACTTCGTCCGTGTGGAATTAACTTTACTTATAATTATAATATAAAATAACCTGAGTTGCTCCTTATCACACAGCTATTTAAAATAAATAACGCTACATACTCACAGCCTCACATTAAGATTCCCTGTGTTGTGGGTGCTATGGACACACACAAAGATAAACACAATATACACCCAGACCAGTAACAGGAATGTAATTATTATGTAATTATTATTATAAATTATTATTATGTACTCTCTTTTTTCTCTCTTATTTTTATGTACTCTCCCTGTGTTTTATGTACTCTCTCTCTCTCTCTTCAGTACACTGCAGTCTACAGCTGGATATAGGCCTTTCCCAAGGCGCGCCACTGAGCCCGGTCTTCAGCGCTTCTCATTCAGTTGCTTCACGCCGCCTGGCGCAGGTGTCGCGCCACCTCGCTTATTATGTAGTATCTAAGTTCTTATAATTTTCACAAATACGAAAAATCCTGAAAATCACAGAGTTATTGCTACCCCTTTCCTTTGACTATGTATCACAGAGAAAAATAAAATAAAATAGCTGTTCAATAAGCACATACAAATAAGGCATACGTTTCATTGTGTATTTCTCGTATTGAAAACCCCTTATTTCGAGGCGACTTGTGCTTAGAATTTAATACTATCGATTCTGATCGTGTACGGTACGGAGAGAGCGTTGTTTGTCGTAGGTGCGTCGTATGATGAATTTAAATGTAAAATGTTAAAATACATTAGAATGGAAACAAGAAGTTTGTGTCAAAAGCGAAACCCCCACACGCATGAACACCTTCAGACTTGTTAAGGCTCCCGCTTTATTTAATCTTGCTTAAAGTAGCGAAAACTAGGTCTAACAATCTAACCTTATTACATTAAATCATACGTCGGTATTCGGTCGGTTTAAGTTATTTTCTATAATCGTCTACGAAGTTAGACAGGTGCCTACATTGAAATGGAGTTCTTACTTAACCTGCTTTCTTGTAGCAAAAGTACCTTCTACCTGAATGAATCAGGTACACTACTGCACTGTAATAATATAAAGTATTTATTAAAAAAGTAAAAGTTACATACTTGGGTACATTCCATGGTCGAACCACATAAGACTTAAGTTGACGACCCGCATAGGTTAGTGGTCAACATGCCGGTCCACCACTCGAAGGGTCCCGGGATCCCGAGATATAAATGATGAATTTGTGAGACTCCTAGTGTGGGGCTGTATATATATATATTATAGGTGTACTATACCGTAACATCAAGTAAAATCAAGTTAAAAATGGGCGCGGCATTGGTGCCACTATTAACATCAAGTCTACCTTAGAATGTATTTGATATATTCGAGTGATTTATTCGAATGACTGTGTGGTTTGTCTCAGTTAATGTTCACTCGCTTGCTACAATAGATTGATGGAGTTGTAACTAATGAGAGACGTATCAAACCGTTTGCTTGATGTAGTGTTACGAAACTAACTTTATGGCCACCGAAGCTTCGTACAAACAGAGTAAGAATCAGGGTTGTCACTCATAGAATTAGATCGGGAGCAAATTGATATAACCTCAGTATTACTTTTGTAAATCATATGGTGTGATTAAATAATTATATTTAAAAAAAAAACTAAAACACGCGT
This sequence comes from Hesperopsis alpheus texana, assembly GCA_018248335.1. NCBI lineage: Eukaryota > Metazoa > Arthropoda > Insecta > Lepidoptera > Hesperiidae > Hesperopsis > Hesperopsis alpheus. The sequence goes on from DWIK01000011.1 coordinate 4,095, forward strand.
AATGATTTTATTTTGCAAAGCAACATGAACGTTATTTATTTATGCTTCTTGTAAACTTAAAGGTTACAAAGGGCGAACTTAATGCCTTGAGGCATTCTCCACCAGTCAACCCTTGGTGATGAAGAAATGGTGTGGTAGGCATAACAAAAGGTTTTAAATGTTGAAATTTTCCTAGTTATATAATTGCAATTGTACGTGTGTTCCTATTGTGACTGTGCATGTTTCCATTGTTGCAGATGGTACGGCTACGAGAAGGACCACAATATCCTCGTGATGGACCTGCTGGGTCCGTCACTAGAGGACCTGTTCAATTTCTGCTCCCGTCAGTTCACGATCAAGACTGTCCTCATGTTAGCCGGTCAGTATACTAGCCTCAGTAACCTCAGCTACCTCAGTGAAGCGATAGCTGCATCTCATTAACATTTACACTTAATCTTAAGAGGCTTATTACAGAATTTTGATAGCTGTGCAGGATTATTTGCTTATATTACTGAATAAGCTGTGCCCGCGACCTCGTCCGGCCTGGAGATTCACAAAAACATATTTTTCAACTCGCAGGCTATCGTTCTAAAAAAAATAGCCAAGCTACGCCTTATTACAGCTATCTGTCCGTGACAATATTAAAATACCCGCTTTTTACTAAATGCTTATGCACGGTACATATACCAAAATAACATTTTTTTCCAATGTTTCTGCCTGTCTGTCTGCCTGTTGTTTCCGGCTAACCTCTGAAGTGGCTGGACATATTTTGACGGAACTTTCTCTGGCAGATAGATCATGTAATAAGAAGTAACTTGGGCTACTTTTAGCGTAGAATTTGTATAAATTAAATTCCACGTGGACAAAGTCGCGGGGCACAAATAAACTATTGGCACCAATAAACATAGATATATGAAAAAATAGTCAGGCACCAAAATGGTATGCACAAAAGACGGTCTTATCGCTGAGAAGCGATCTCTACCAGTCCGAGAAAACATTTAGGAAAACGTGAGTAAGGTAGGTGCGCTAAATACAGTACGGTATACAGCTAGTACGTACCTAATATTTATGAAAAAAGATACAAAACTTTGAAATTAGAACAATAGGGTAAGTCTCATAAATGGGGTGACACGCGGTTGTGAGGCGTGAGCCTCAGCCGTACCCTCTCCCGCCTTACTGACAATCATCCCTCCCACCCTCCTCCCGTAACAATAAACATTTTAGGTTAACGTATTTGAGTTAATACTTGTAGCACTCGTTAGCCTTTAAACTAGATAATTATTTTTACACATTTCTTTGAAAAGATTTATTTTTTCTCCTACAATTTTGCTCTTGTATTGTAGGCCACTTTTGCTTAGTAAATAAATTCGGTAAGTTTTTGGCGGTTACTTCACATTTAAGTTGCACTATGAACCCTATTTAGGTATCGTAATATGTAGTGAGAGCAAACCAATCCATCTATAACATATGTTTATTAATTTTCTAAAAAGTCTTTCATATTGTAGAAACACTTTTGAAGTATGTATTGTATTATGTTGCGCTGTGTTGTGTTATAGATCCGCGAGTACGAGGAGCTGAAGATGGAGGCGTCGCGGCAGGCGGCGCGCTACCTGCAGGAGCTGGACTCCGTTAACCGCGAGCAGAAGGCCGACCAGGACCGGCTCGACAACGAGCTGCGCCGCAAGGGCGAGCTCGAGAACAAGCTCCGGCAGAAGGTCAACCACTCTCATTCTACTGTTATATTTGATTAGCAACAACCATCATGTAAGACGATCTGTTGTACTATCACCGTTCAAAGGCTTCGAACCATATTTTATGTTAAATTCGCATATTTTTTTTATTTGTTTGCAACAATAATGACATTACAATGACGACAATAGACATAGACAATAAACATAGACAATATTATATATAAAAAAGCGTTTTGTGCTGCGTTCAAAAGTAAAACTTTAAATAAAGTTCTGCAGTATTCTGGGTCCTAATAAAATTTATGAATGTTTCTTTCCTCTAACTAAACAATGGCGAATCATTTAATATCTAATCGAACCCAACACCTTCTCACTCATTTCGCAGGTGCTCATTAATTATATTAATAGTGATTATTTCAGTTTACACACACATGTTATGGTGATTAATTATTAGTACACATAATTAACTAAAATTAATTTACAGGGTCACGAGAGAAATGAAGCAATGAAGCGAGTGGAGAAATTGAACGAACACATCAAGAGCTCAGAACAATCTTTAGAAGAGCAGAAGCGTTTGCGCGCAGAATTGCAGGTTTGTCAAAGTTTATTTTATTAATAAGTTTTAATAAAACTAGATTGGAAGAAGTATTTTAATATTTACCACAAGTAACGAATAGCAAGTGTATATTTTGAGTACTTGCCAATATAAACATTTTTCTTTCTGTATAAGCGCAATAATATTCAGCTTATAGATTTAAATGAAATGTAAGATTCTATCGAAATAGTACTATTCAGTTGTGAAGTTATTTGAAGAATTGAAGAGAAGTAAGATAAAAATAATTATTTATTGAGTTGGACTTTTAATATAGGGCCGCCAACCAGGTTTGACGACCGTTGAGAGTCGCTAACTAACCAGGATCAACGGCTTGCAGTGTCCTTCGAAGCACGCGTATGAAGTATGCCACTAATAGTCATCTATCATTATACCACCCGCGCCCGATATTGTTCTAATTGTGCAATAGTATGCGATTAACACAGCCAGCAAGGCAATTCGCAGGGACCGCCCGCGACCCGCTACACACACCACACCCGCGTGGTATAGTGGTGGTCCATGGCACCCACGACAGAGGGATTCCCAGTGTGGGACTGTGAGTGCAACCGTGCCGGTGGCAGAAGTATAGATTCGTCACTTGTAATTCTGCCCCGCCGGGGATACAATAAGCACGGGAATGCAATAAGCAAATGCATTAGGCAAGGCATTGCAAAACAAGCCCTATATAAGATATGAATGCGTATTTGGTTTGGTGGTATGGTACAGTATGGTTCGTGCAGGCGGACGTGGGGTCGTGCCGCGGCGCGGCGGCGGCGCTGCAGGCGGCGCTGGAGGAGGTGGCGGCGCAGCTGGGCGACGCGCGCGTCGACAAGCACGAGGAGGCGCGCCGCCGCAAGAAACAGGAGATCGTCGAGAGCTTCAAGCGGGACATCCCCGGCGTGGTGAGCCCGCTAGCCGATACTTTATTATTTTAAATACCTGGTAAAGAATAAAACATTTTTATTTTATAATGCAATTATTGAATAAATACGATAATTATCTATGACTGCAACCGTTGCAGACAACACAACGTTATTTTTTATCGCCAAACAATAACTAACTAAAGATCTGGGGCATGGTAGTGCCCCTCACATGGCCAACTAACACAGCTTGATTTTTAGTAACCATGCAGGAATTCGTTAATTTACTTACTGGCTGACTGACCGACTAAGCGATCATAAAAACTCTAAGGCACTTACTTTTAATTTAATTTAATATATTACCATTTGTGTATTGTGTATTACTTGTGGGATACTTTGTGTTTACATGCGATGGCCAAGTCTATATATGTATTTAAAACATACAAGAATTCTGATATTCGTATGGTCACTATAAGATATTGTTAGAGTAGCTAATTACGTAATACCTTAAAACAAAGGGACCCTGAATAAATTAGCCAAATTGTTACTAAATGGATCTCAAATTGTACTGTAGAAGAACTACACTTGGTTTTATTATAAGTTTGATGATGAGTTTCTAATATTTCTATGTATTGCCTTCAACCCATTAATGACCCACTGTTGAGCCGGGCCTCTTCCTACAACTGGGTAAGTCTTGGAGCATACTCCACCACGCTGCTTCAATGCGGATTGGCGGAGATAAGGGTTAGTGGCGTTTGAAATTTGCTACTAGCGGTCACCTCCTACTGACCGCGCCCTACGTTTCTTAACCCGTGCGATCGCTTGCGACTCACACAGCCAGCGGGGCTATACGCGCTTCTCTTTCGCTTCTATGTATTGCCAATAATTAAATATAATTATCATTGTAGTACGACAGGATGATCAACATGTGCCAGCCGACACACAAGCGGTACAACGTGGCGATCACCAAAGTGCTAGGAAAGTACATGGAGGCGATCGTGGTGGACACGGAGAAGACTGCGCGACGGTGCATCCAGGTGCTGAAGGAGCGCATGCTGGAGCCCGAGACCTTCCTGCCGCTCGACTACATACAGGCCAAGCCGCTTCGGGAGAGGCTTCGGTGAGCGTTCATTTCCTAATATATATCAAAAATAGCTTTTGTAATCTTAATATATATACTGCTTGTGTGCGTATACATTTTTTGTGTGTTTTCAGTTTGCGGGATCACCTAATATATTATATATGTATTGTAATAGATAACAGATTCATTTAGTTACCTATTTGCATAATATATTTATGTATTTTTTCGCTTTCTTTTTTTCGACGCCTATCTCTGTTTTCTGATCATCAATTATTGACTGGTAAAGAATGCATTTGGTCTGTCTAGTGTCTAGTCTATGTACAGATATGTTTAAAAGAGTGCCAAGAGTTTTGCCGCCAGCTTTTTTCTCGTGGGCAACCTTTGCCAGACGGCGCCTAAAGCAAAATTACTTTTACTTTAATTTCCAGGTACGTAGAAAGTACCTTATGATGAAATAAAATATTTAAATTTCAATATCTGAATAATGGCTTCAACTGTTCCGGTCCACTCTCTGTTGTTATGCAAGCACAAGTTAAGTAGTTAGCTAGGTTGTAGATGCGTTGTACTCGTCCACAGCGACATAAAAGAGCCGAAGAACGTGAAGCTGCTGTTCGACGTGCTGCGCTTCGAGCCGGCCGCCATCCACCGCGCCGTGCTCTTCGTCACCAACAACGCGCTCGTCTGCGAGACGCCCGAAGACGCCTCGCGCGTCGCCTACGACCTCGACCGCACCAAGAACAGCAGATACGACGTCAGTACTCAGTACCGCCTTCCCCTTCTCCTTCCTCACTCCCTCATTCCTCCCTCCTCCCTCCATCTACAGTCACATCTCACTACACTACACTGCTCCATGATACTCTTCAATTCAATATACACACTAAAAAGAGCAGAAATTATTTATTATTTATCATCATATTCCACCTACTGTTACACTTCACAATATGATCTCACTAAACTTCACTTCACTACGTCCTTGCTACACCTCACTAAACCTCACTAGTGTAGTTATTACTACAACTTTGTTACTTGCCTATAATTTAGCAAATTTGGATTTCTTATTTATTTTCAAGATTCAGTGTTTTTAGAAATATGATTAAATTTTAATTTTTAAACGATTATTTAGCCCGTTAGTTAAATGATCATAACAAAGTATTTGCATATTTGATGCTTGACATTTTACAATCTCAAGACCCTCCACGAGGTTTTGCCTCTGTACAGACGATGGAGGAAAAGGTCTCAATAGAGCCTCTGCCTTACCAAACATGGCAATGGCCTTTATCAAACCTCTGGCCTGGTCCGGTCTGAAGGCAATACCGAAAATACTAGCAGCTTTGTAAAATTAATTTATCTAGTTCTGCTAGCAGAAAGTGACATTAGCTAAGGAAGACATTTACTGTTTCATTTGACTTAAATTTGTCATAGAGTTTAATGAGTAATAACAAGTTTTGATCATCATTCCATTATGGTCTTTTCCTTTATTTAAATTGATTACCCTTCCTTCCTAGGCCCTGGCATTGGACGGCACTTTCTACCAAAAGTCCGGTATCATATCCGGTGGATCTCTTGACTTAGCGCGAAAAGCCAAGCGATGGGACGAAAAGCATCTCTCGCAGCTCAAAGCTAAAAAGGTGAATTTGAATTTTTCATTTATAAAACATACATCATGATACAGGGATGCAGGAAATATTTTTAATGCTTTTAATTTTTTTAATGACTGATGATAATTTTTTTATAGGAGAAACTTACTGAGGAACTTCGGGAGTCGATGAAAAAATCTAGAAAAGAATCTGAACTGACGACGGTAGACTCTCAGATCCGCGGCCTCGAATCTCGTCTCAAATATGCGATCACTGACAGAGACACCACAGTACGTATTCACTGTTATATCTTGTATTTTATTTATGTCATCAATTTTATACTAATTTATATACTTAGATAGTACAATAGGATGTCCCCGCCCCTGGGGGGGTTATATTGTGAAAATTTAATTTATTCATAAGTCTCAAATAAAATTAGCTTAAGTTACTTCTTCTTACACCAGCTATCTGTTAATCAAAGTCCCGTCAAAATCTGCCCAGTCTTTCCAGAGATTAGGCGGAACAAACAGACAGCCTAAAATTGTAAAAACTGTTATTTTGATATACGTATGTACCGTTTACATATCGATATGCAATAAGTAAAATGCGGTTATTTTTATATCACATACACCCCAATCA
>DWIK01000012.1:0-10367 GCA_018248335.1 Hesperopsis alpheus texana
CGGTTAAACTTTCCAACGACAATTCCATCTCGCTGCAATTGTAAACGACATTGACAAAAACTCTAAACTCGCCATTGAAAGCGCGCTCATAAAGTAATTTGCACAAATTCGCAAAAGGGTGGATTTTCTGCGACGACGCCGACTTTTATTTTAGAAACCCGTTATGTACCAATAGAAAAGTTGCAAATAAATTGCGCGAATACCGTTACCCGTTAGTTTTATAACTCATTTAGTTGCTTCATTTGTGTTTCTATTAGCTTTTAAGCGGTTGTCTCCTATCCTACTCGTACATAGAATATTACGAGCATCATAGATGAAGTAGAGAACCTTTCCCGTTTACAGTTATGCTTTACGTAATGAAGGTACCCGATCCAGTATAATTAGGGGGCGCTTAACTACCGTTCTGAAAAAGAAATAAACCGTTTTATAACTCAGACTTCCTTAACCCCACGTAAAGCCGCCCATAAAACTCATAGGAAGATCGGATCGGCGATATGAGGCGGAAATAAATCGCCATTTAAAATCAATTTGTGTAAAGGGTGTCGGTGAAAGTAGTTCGGTGACGCGGGTCAGTCGATTCGCCCTACGGTCCGCTTCATTTCTTTACATATACACTTACCTTTCGATAGGAATTCGTACAAAGTTTTCTATTGAAACAGATTAGGGTACTCTGTCGAGACCCCAATTGCCCGTGAGTTTTCTTTTTGGTCAATTGTATTATTATTTTGAGAACAACTTTCACAACACTAACATTTTACTTAGCAATTGCCTTTAACCCATTAATAACCCACGACTGAACCGGGTCTCTTCCCACAATGGGAAAAGGCTTGGAGCGTACTTCACCACGCTGCTCTAGTTCGTATTGGCGGAGATTTGGGTTAGTGGCCAATCCAAATCTCCGATGGTATACGATGTTGTCAGATCGCCCACAAGGCCTCTTACTAGGTTTGACGATAGTTATCTTTTGATTACAACCGGGACCGACGGCTAAATGTGCCCTACGAAGCACGGAAGCGCATATGAAATTTACCATTAGCGGTCACTCATCCTCATACCGACTGCACCCAACGTTGCTTAACTTGTGCGATCGCATACTAGTCACACAGCCAGAGTTGAGTGTGTAAATTTTTATTCTTGATAAAATAAGAGCATAGTATTTGAATTTTCATTATTGTACAAAGGGTTTGATAGTTCAAGTTGATGCATAAATAGAAACGCAGTAAAATACAGAAGTATTTATTTAAAGTATCACTCTCCTCGTCTGATATTTTAATGCAGTAAGTTTTAAGTAGCCAAGTTACTCCTTATTACATAAGCTATTTCTCAGTGAAAATCCCCTTAAAATCTGCCCAGCCGCTTCAGAGATCAGCCGGAATAACCAAACTAACAACCAAAAATTGTAAAATAATTCATTTTGTTATACAAAGCCTTATATTTTAATATTAGAAACAGACACTTCAATACCTGAATAAGGTGTTTAAAAACGTCATCGAGGTATCGTGGTGAGCCTCGATAAAGAGGTACAAAGTATTCATTTGTTTATATAGAAAGAAGAAGAAAGAATGTGAAATTAAAAGCGTAATTTGGAAACAGCTTGGTAGTTACTAGTAAATAAATTATAATTATGTACTCTACAATACAAAGACAAAGGTTTGATTAAAATTATAGAAAGGAAAACACATTTTTTTAAATATTACTATCAAGCAAACGATATGTAGGTACTCATATTAACCGCACATGTTAAAAATAAGTAAAAATTATCCGCGACAACACACACGCTCATCTGATTCCAATGTAGGAGGAGTCTGTGTTATGGTAACCAAACAACTGCCAAACACATATACATATATTACTCATAGACAGAGAATAATTATCCTTGCTCGTCACACAAATATTTATCCTGGGTGGGGTTTGAACCCACGGCCTCTGGTTTTGCAATAAGGGTCGCTAACTGCTAAGTTGTCATATAGTCTAAGCTTGATTACTACCCTAAAGATGTCTGGTAGAGATCGCTACTTAGTATCAACACCGCATTTTGTGCATACCATTTTGCTGCCTTTCTATTATTATTTTTTTCATTTATCTTTGTTTATTGGTACCAATAACGTGTATTTGTTTATTTGCAAATCAAAAACTAAATTAAACAATCTCTGACTTTAGTCATCAGCGCATAAGGTGCTTAAAGTGTTAAAAATGCCAACGCGGTGTCTCGGTAAAGAGAAAGGACAAAGAGTTCGTTTATTCGGCACATCCAGGGATATCGGAAGGTGAACTTAAAGGGGTTACGGAGCTTAAGCCGGTGCGGCTCGGCGTATTGGGGCTTACCCGTGATTTACTCGTTACGTCGCTTCGCGGGATCGCAAGCCTTTCTTTTTTTTTGTTTACTTAACGGATCACGGGTTACCCTTTATTGGGTAAAGTCGGGAAACTGATATGCGCGGCATAAACTCGCGCGGCTTAAGTCGCGTCAGATTTGTATTGGATTTGTTTTAAAGAAAGCCGTTGTTTGCTATCTTCTTGATCATAGTTTAGAATCAATTGTTCGTCTTTCTTATTTTCGCATTCACCTTGGTTTAGCTGTTAGTTTGATTATGTGATTCTTTTTATTCGGTTTGAATTCTAAGTTCTTATAAGTTATTATTCTATCCTATCTTCCTAATATTTTAAATGCGAAAATTTGTGAGGATGGATGAATGAACTCAAAAATTACTAAAAGGATTTAAATTAAAATCTAAACTTATACACGTATAAATAAAATTGGAGTGTTTGTTTGTAATATTAAAATATCCACTTTTTACTTATTGCGTATGAATGTATACACTATACCTATAACCAAACAACACTTTTTATAATTTTTGTCTGTCTGTCTGATTATTCCTGGTAACCTCTGGAATGGTTGGACCAATTTTGACGGGACATTAACTGGCAGATAACTGATAATAAAGAGTAACATAGGCTACTTTAAGCTTAGAATTAGGTATAAGTTAATAGTTAGCTCGTCCGCGTGGACGAAGTTGAGGGCGCAGCTAGTTTACAATAATATAGCTTATACATCAGAATAACTGTTGTATAAGCATATAATAACAATTTATAATGCTTTTTTGACCATAAGGAAGGGGGTAAGGTGGTTTGAAGGAGGGTACTGCTTTAGTTTGAAATTTAGATTCAGAATTCTAACAATGATCTAAGCGGGCATAAAGGGGTGGGGGGGTGAACGTTTGTAATAAATCTATGCACGACTTTAGACGGACATTCGATATTACTGTGACTATCGAGTTTGCAATAACAACATGCTCTATTGGTTCGTAATAACGACTTTCTTTAAATGCTTTAAAAGATAATCCTTACATCACTACTGCTATAGCAAGCCAATTATTAATGTAGTTCCATTTATACTAAAATACATAAAATATTTAAAAAAAAGTAATGAATTAATTCGATAAATCGTCCTGTATTTCTAAAGATAGTACGCGCTACTATCTTATTCATCCTTTTTAAACTCTGTAACAGAATACATTAATCATCACTGTTTGATCTAAATAGTGCAAAAATGCCCACAATCTATTTACTTACATGTATTATAAGAGTCCGTGAAATTGTTCCTCTCACAACGTTTAGAAATATTACGTTCACACAATTTTTCATTCGTTTGTTACGCTATTTTGAGCTCTGTGTATAAAAGATAAAACTCAATATTATTTATAATTGTCTTTTTTGCAATTTAAAATATGTCGTAACATAAATCAAACTTGAACAAGATATTAACGTGAAAACGCGTGAACGGATGAGGTGACAAAAACTGTTCATTGTAGGCGGATTGAATCGCCCACACTGCGGTCGACTGGCCTTTACGTACGTTGACATTCTATTCGCCCTTAATAACTGACTAAGGGATTAACGTGCATACTAGATTTATGAGGCTAACCTATGTTCGTCGTCAGCACTGTTACAACTTAGTGAGTAATCTTTGTAGGTCGTAACTGATTTATATACATTTTTAATGGTGTTTTAAGACTTGAGTAATTTCAAGCAATTTCTTATGCAAACAAGCAGGCTGTATGTAACAACAGCAAGACCTAGGGCAGTGATTTCCAAAGTAGTCCACGTGGACCCCCAGGGGTCCGCCAAAGACTCGAAAGGGGTCTTCGTTGACTAGAAAGTGATCTATGTTTATTTTAGAGTCAATATTCAGCAACTTTGAGGTAAGCCAGTTGCCTAGCTGGTCTAAGTAGGTATATAAACGGTGCTCAGAGAAAGTATCTATTTCTAAGCCCGTTCAGTCCCTACCAGCATCCTCGCTGTGACAATCCGAATATTACACATTTTTGAACAAGTTTTGGTAGAAATATTTCAACAGGCTGTCCACTGATATTTGTAAAATTTTTGATGGAGTCCACCACTAAAAAAGGTTAGGGAATCTTTGACCTAGGATGAAAGTCGTTTATGAATAACTTGCTACTCATGAATACTGATACCTCAGACCAAAACAAGTGTGTGTGCGTGGGCGTGTGTGTGTGTGTGTGTGTATGTGTGTATGTATGTATGTATGTATGTATGTATGTATGTATGTATTTACTATAAGTATAGTATATTTTTTTATATTCTATAAAGAACAAATTGAACAAAATGCTCCTATAAAGAATGGTTCATTGTGAAGATGCGGCTTAAAAACGGCATTGTGCAAAACGTTTTCCGACCGCCAATTGACCAATAAACCTTTTTATTTATATTTAAAGATGGCAACCAAAGGCATCGGTCGGCTTATCGTAACTTCCAAGCCTGCGGTACGGAAATGCTTAAAAAGTTAGCCGCTAGCGATCAACTCAACTTTCAGTTGTGTTGTAAGGTAAGTAAATAGAATTGTTTATGGCGTCGTATTAAATTTACTGCAATGTTCTTGTACTTACTGACAAATAAGACGATCGTAAATCAGGATACAAAAAGGTCAAATCTCTTTTTGTATGCTGCTATCACATGCGTTTCATTATGAAACTATATAATGCATATGGATGTATACACAGTGCATATAACGAAATTACTTTTTTTACTATTTTTGTCTGTCTGTCTGTCTATCTGTCTCTCGGTCTGTTTGTTTTGACTAAACTCTGGAAGAGCTAATCAGATTTTGATTTGAGATACTGAGCTTGCCATAAATAAGAAACCTAAGACATTAGTAAGTTGTGTGCGGACCTAACTGCTAAGCCGGAGAACGTGTGGGTGGGGATCAACCACCCAGGACAAATGTTTATGTAACAAACGAATATTGTTCTGTGTGAATTATCTATATACTCGTAAGTATGTATTTCAAAATTTATAATATGTGGGCTTATCAGTTATCTGGTTACCGTAACAATGGCTCCGCCTACTTTGGAATCAGATGACTGTGTGTAAGTCGTCAAAATAATGTTTTATTCATTACCAGTAATTTAAAATACTCATGAAAGTCGAAATAAGCAATTAGATCATCGGCATAAGCAATTAGGTCGCCTATTTGGCTGAGGTGGACCAGGAAAAAAAGGCTGCGGAAAAAAACTCTCGGCACTCCTAAAAAATTAAGTGTTATTGCCATGCACTAACACTTAATTTTGTAAGAGCTATACGCTTTAGCCTCATAGTGAGCACACGAGACAGCTCTCGAGTGCGTCGCTAACAAATATATATACAAGTGATAAAGATGAACAAAAGGTATATTGACTGTCCAACTTTTAAATCTGATAAGGCAAGGAAGGAATGGGTATTTTTTGGCTGAGCAAACGAGATGAACTTTACAACGTCTGGGTGTGCGTGGGCGCATGTGTATTTATTTCTGTATTTATATGTCTGTATTTTAATACTATGTTTATAAAGCATTATATAGCATTAGGCTTTAAACTTCTTATAAACTATTCACTGGATAGCTAATTTTGAAATTACTGTGAAAGCAATATAGCGGCGAGTCAAAAACAGAGGCTACGATCTGATCTACGATCTGATCTTCACTCAATTGGAATTTTTTTGAGGAAGGTTAAATACGAGAAAACCTACATAACTATAAGGCCAGCTCTCCAACTCATTAATAGCCCACTGCTGAGCCAGGTCTCTTTCCACAGCAGGGAAAGGTTTGGAGTGTACTCCATCACACTGCTCCAATGCGATTTGAAAACATCCGACATGAGGTGGCAAACTCATGTGTAATGTTTTCAAATCGCCCATAAGGTCTCTGACCAAGTTTGGCGATATCTGTCGATAACAAGGGGGATCGACAACTTAGCGTGCCTTCCGAAGCATAAAAGCGCGTATGAAATTTTCCTCTAGCGGTCACCCATCCTCATACGGACAGATATTGCTTAACTTGTGGCATAACTTACGATTCACACGGCTAGCGAAGCATATAGCTCTTCATAAAAAAATACTTTATATTTCAGTTGGGGTATCCGTTCAGTGATCAACTTGCAGATGCCCGGGGAACACGCAAGCTGCGGTCCCCCTCTCACCAGCTCCGGGTTCACCTACGACCCCAACATATTCATGGCTAACGACAGTAGGTGCCGAAGTAGTACAACTATATTTACCACTAGCCCATTTATGAGTACACAATTCGTACAACTTCGTATCGCTACCAAAAATAAAAACAATAGTATGCTCAAAACTAGCTGACACGGCGAACTTTGTGTCGCCAAAAAAATAAAACAAATTTCCAGGTAAAAAGTACGCTAAATCCAGCTCAGGATTAATACCAATCACCATGCAAAATTTCGTCACAACCTGTACAGCGGTTTTTGCCTGATACGGTAACATAGGGCGTCGCGTTTGAATTTTATTACATGTTTAGACTAGCTGACTCAGTTTCGTATCGCCACCAAATATAAAAACAATTAAATTATTTTGATAAGTAAGTATATAAGTAAGGTTTCACCAAATCATATATTAATAACTCCTAAGTTCTCTCTCTTTCTCTCTCCAACCCATTTATAGCCCAGTGCTGAGCTGGGTGCTTAACCACAATTGAAAAAAATTTGGAGCATACTCAACCACGCTCCTCCAATCCGGATTGATGGAGATTAAGGGTTGGCCACTAATGAAATAGGGTGCTTTCAAATTGCCCATATGTCCTATGCCCAGATTTGAAGACTGTTATCTTTTGATAACAACTGGGACCGACGGCTTAGCGTGCCCTCCGAAGCACGGAAGCGCGTATGAAATTTGCCACTAGCGGTCACCCATTCTCATATCAACCGCGCTCGCCGTTGCTTAACCTGTGCGATCGCGTGCGACTTACACAGCCAGCGGGGCTATACGTGCCTTAAAGTATATAATCAGGGTAAAATCTATAAACCTTATCTACACTTATAAATAAAATTGGAATGTCTGTTTGTAATATGAAAATAACTTCCTTTTACTGAATGCACATGGATGTATACACGATGCATATACCAGAACAACACTTTTTACAATTTTTGTCTGTCTGTCTGTTCTGGGTAGTCTCTGGAACGGCTGGACCGATTTAGAAGGGACTTTCACTGGCAGACAGCTGGTGTTATAAGGAGTAACATAGCCTACTTTGATTTAAAAATTATATATAAAGTAATTTTCACGCGGACGAAGTCGCGGGCGCAGCTAGTTCTCTATAAACGCTCATACATATCATTGTAGGCACTAGAGTTGCTAATTACATGCCACAATCACAGCGACGCTCGCTATGATATTTCCGCTTAGCTTTTGCCGCCACAATCCTAACTCATTTGGATAATTGGGATAGCAATTTCTGGCTGGATGAATTGGATAATGTTCGGATTGGGATATTAAAGTTTTGTTTTACACTACTGTTTTTTGGTTACTGGTTAGATAGACAAAAATTGTAAAAAATGTTTAATATATGTTTCGTTTATACATCTATATGCATTTTATAAGCGCGTATATCCCCGCTGGCTGTGTGAGTCGCAAGCGATCGCACGGGTTAAGCAACGTCGGGCGCGGTCAGTAGGAGGATGGGGACCGCTAGTGGTAAATTTCATACGCGGTTCCGAGCTTCGGAGGGACTGTAAACCGTCGGTCCCGGTTGTTACTGACAGATAATAGTCGTCAAACCTGGTCGGCGGTTTGAAAATATCCGACAAGGGTTGGCCACTCACTCTAACCTCCACCAATCCCGCAATCAATTTGACAACCCGCGTGGTGTAGTGGTCATCATGCCGGTCCACCTTTCGATGGGTCCCGGGTTCGAATTCCGGCGTGGCAGAGTTATAAATTATTAATTTATATTTCTGTCACGGTCTGGGTGTTTGTTTGTCTTTGTGTGTCCATGGCACCCACGACACAGGGAATCCTAGTGTGGGGCTGTGAGTGTGAAGCATGTGAAGCGTTTATCTAACAGAAACATTGTATTAATTTGAAAATATAAGAAACCTTATAATAATCTAACCTTTTATTTATTTATTTATTATTTATGTTATATTAATAAAGATCGAATGAAGGAAGAAAGCTTTATAAAAATATGTATCTACTGTAAAGAATAATAACAATAACGCTTCATACTCACAGCCCCACACTAGGATTCTCTGTGTCGTGGGTGCCATGGACACAAAGACTCACATACACCCAGACCGTTGACAGAAATATAAATCCATCATTTATCTCTGCTTCACCGAGAATTTAACCCGGGACCCGTTGAATGGTGGACTAGCGTGGTAACCATTCCTGTAGTAGCAGTCGGGCCTTTAAGAATAAAAGAGTTTTATTTCTATAACTTATTTAATTATTTATTAACGACCCACGCAGTATATTGGTTGGTTCACCATTCGAAGGGTCCCGGGTTCGATTCGCGGCGGTGCAAATTTATAAATGATGAATTTATATATCTGATACCGGTCTGGGTATACATCGCGTTTGTATGTATACAATACGAACATACAAAGATACGACATAGCACAAAAAATGTGAAAATCAATTATTCAGTTAATCCATGTATTAAGAAAAGGCAATGAGCTTCAATACACTAGAGTGGAAACAAGCAGTCTAAAAGTGAAACACCTACAAGTAAGCCCACGGGCAGAGCTGGTAAGGTTCGATGAAGTGATGATATGTGGCTCTTGAGGGAAAGGACCCGAACCAGGGGAGGACAAGTGGGGCAATTGCCCGGGACGGCACAATTGACAGGCGACAAAATTACAACGCCGGGAGAACGCACGGAGTATTAATTTTATTCCAAAAAATTTTTCTTCTCCTGTTTAGCGGTTAAATTTATTTATTTATTTAAATATACTTCTTGTAAACCTAAAGGTTGCAAAGGGCGAACTTATTAATGCCTTGAGGCATTCTCTACCAGTCAACCCTTGGTGATGAAGAAATGGTGTGGTAAGCATAACAAAGGGTTTTAAATGTAAAAACGTTTAAAAATGAAATGTTTACGAATCATTCTAGAAAAGACCTTAAGTCACCTTAAGGTATATAATCTTAATACGAAAAGGGTGGCAAAGATTATATTTGTCCAGGGCGGCAAACATGTTGTATTGGGCCTTGTTTAGGGCCTACAGCCATCACGTGACCTGCATGCTTTTCTTAAGACTTTCTGCCTATCATCACAAGACTGCTACTAAATGTAACTTTCTCCGTTACAAATAATAACTTTCCCGCTATCTAATCATATCTATAGATTAAGTCTGCCGTTGTTGTTTAAGTTCTTATCGGTTCGTTGATTATTATTTGTTCGTGACGGAGCCGGTGGCCTAGTGGTTAAAAGTGACCCGAGGCTTCAATATACAGCCAGGATAAAATAAGGTATCTCTCTCTCCAACCAATTAATAGCCCATTGCTGATCTTGGTCTCATTCCACAATAGGGAAAGGCTCGAAGCGTACTCCACCACGCTGCTCCAATGCAGATTGGTGAAGAAATAACGTATAATAATAATAGATATCAGGGACACATCAAACACGCTCATCTAATCCCAAAGTAAGCAGAACCTGTGTTATGGTTACCAGACAAGTTATAAATTTACCATACGTATATATTTTAAATACATTCTTGCATAGATAATTTTACACTCAGACACAGAACAAATATTGGAGCTCGTTACACAAACTTTTGTTCTGGTTGGGGATCGAACGCGGACCTCCAGTTTAGCAGTTGAGTTCGCTAATCACTAGACTACAAAGCTAGTCAGCTTTATTATATTATAGTAAAGATTGGCAGCATATTGGCAGTGAAGTTAGCACATCACTATTCATTATGGGTCGCCGCGAAGTGATGTGCATACCTATGTCAATATAAAAAGTATCAGTTTTTAAAACTAATTTAGTAATACTAGGTAGTTAAGTAGTTATAAAATTGTAATTGTAAAATAAAATTAAGGAAAACGTACCTATTATTGTAAGGTATTTTTCATTTAGT
>DWIK01000013.1:0-10336 GCA_018248335.1 Hesperopsis alpheus texana
ATAACATATTAATCTTTCATCTAATCCCATATTTTTATCTAACAGGTGGTCGACAGTTCGTATAAGGCAGTCCGATACTTTTTCATGTTTAACGCGCTTCTGGTGGAGATGTTTTATCAATGTAACGTCGGACAAATGCTTAGTGACCACGTAAGTTTGAAGTTAGTAAAAAAATAGAAGATTAAACGAAGAAAAAGGAAAGAAAATTCTGTGTCATTCAACCAATACTATTTTTATTTATGACTAGCTGCGCCCGCGACTTCATACGCGTGGAAATCAATTAATAATCATACATAATTCTAAAATTAAAGCAGCCTAAGTTACTTCTAATTACATTGGCTACGTGCTAGTGAAAGTCTCGTCGAAGTCAAAATCCAACCGTTTCAGAGATTAGCCGCATCAATCAGACAGACAGACAGACATTAATTGTAAAAAAAGTTGTTTTCTTATGAGTTACCGTGTAAACATCCAACTGCATAGAGTAAAAAGTGAATATTTTTACAAATATTACCAACAGACACTCCAATTTTATTTATAGATAAGTGTAAATGTAGATGCCCGCTTTTTATAACTTTTCGTATTTTATAAGCAAAAGCGTTATGGACAGAACATATTTATTACATATTGCAAGTGTGTGTGTTTATTTCTTGAACATTTTTTCAGAGTGAAAATCTGACCAATTCTATATACTCCTCTGACTGGCCGAATGCAAGTCCAGAAGCTAAGAATATTATGCTTCTATTTATGATGCGGACTCAGAAACCCTTCGAATTGACGGGCAAAGGATACGTTGTCATGAATATGAACACTTTTAGCAACGTAAGTTCGTACTTTAGTTTTTTTAACTTTATTGTGAAATTAAATGATTCTTAATGATTAGTAATTATATATCAAGCAAAAGAAATTAAATATCAACTTTAAAGATAAATAAATATAGTTCCAGAATCTTACTTTATGTTTTATCTATTTTGTGAATTTGTTGATGGTATGGACGCGTACTCATAGTTATGACAAGCACAACACTAACTACTCTATGGCTCGCCCTCTTTTTCTTGTCTACGTCCGTATGTCAGTGCTACTTGTGTTGTACATTATTTTATTTAATTCAAATAAATAGTTTAACGTTGCGATTGCCTTTT
The DNA here is from genome assembly GCA_018248335.1 of Hesperopsis alpheus texana. Taxonomy (NCBI): domain Eukaryota; kingdom Metazoa; phylum Arthropoda; class Insecta; order Lepidoptera; family Hesperiidae; genus Hesperopsis; species Hesperopsis alpheus. Next base: position 1,140 of record DWIK01000013.1, read on the forward strand.
TTCTTACTTTCATCAGGTTATGGGCCGTCCCGAGCCTGCCGTTTAGTGTTATTTTTGTGTTTTGGACAGTATTTAAAAAGTAATAAGTAAAAGTAAAATCACGACCACGAGTATAACCTCACTCTTAGTTACCGCGCTCGCGAGTGATTTCTTTTTTAGGTATTACGAATTGAATAATACTAACAATAATATGGCTGGAAATAATTCAATGATGTCAATTGAAAAATTAACGGGTCGCGATAATTGGGCAAGTTGGAGTTTTGCAGTAAAAGCATACTTGCAACACGAGGATTTATATAGCTGCATTTTAAAAGAACCATTGCTTGCAGACTCTAATGCAATGAAACAAGACACCAAAGCTAAGTCAAAATTAATATTATTAATAGACCCGATCCTATATGTACACATACAAGATGCCCAAAATGCAAAACAGGTATGGGATAATTTAAAAAAGGCATTCGAAGACAGTGGACTAACAAGAAAGGTTGGTGTAAAGAACACCGAAATAAAACACGTCGTCGTTACGAAAACTCGAGGTAGCCGACTGACGCATACGCCACCGACCTACCCACAAGTACTTTAATAAATTAAAAAATATTACAATAAGTGATGGTACCAACATTACATGATTATTATTTATTTATAATACAATACAATGTGCACAACGAAGGCGCGGGTCGCCTACAATACCGCCCCCTAGTGGTGCCTAGTCAGCACTACATTCCGCTGGAGACAGCAAGGCGACGCGCGTTACCGGACGACGTAGTGTTCCCGTGCGGGTTTTAACTTCCACCACACGGACGCGACCATCATGCCCAGCGTGGGCCGCACTCACGATCCCATGACGCCAAGAACCTCGCTCTAAGTTAGACTCGACCAAAATAACGTAGTCACCTACTTGTAAAGATCGCTCTTCTGTTGTCCATTTTTGCCTAGGTAAGAGTGTAGGTAAATACTCCTTAACCCACCGCCCCCAAAACATATCAGTTAAACGTTGGGCAATTCGCCATTGCTTTCTGAGGCAAAGGTCAGAATTATCATACTTGCCCATGAGTGGACCGTTAGAGGACGTACCCAACAAAAAATGATTAGGAGTAAGCGCTTCAGGATAATTCGGGTCAGTTGAAACGTGCGTAATTGGACGGCTGTTGACTAAAGCTTCCACCTCTACGAGCATGGTGGACAGAGTCTCTGGACGCGGCGCTCGTTCCTTGAGGACGACCTTAAGAGCACTTTTAACAGAGCGGATCATTCGCTCCCAGGCTCCACCCATCTCGGGTGCTCCTGGAGGTATAAAGTTCCACTGGATACCTCTAACTAAGCTATCAGTACGTGCTTTTTCTAAGTTTAACTCCTTTAAGCTACGTTTTAACTCCGTCTCAGCGCCCCGAAAATTAGTACCGTTATCCGAATATATGACGCTCGGAGTACCTCTCCGACCTATCATACGTCTCAGTGCCATAATAGTAGCGTCTGAACTTAAGCTATCTGTTAATTCAATGTGTATAGCGCGCACGGTTAAACAAGTGAAAAGAACGCCATATCGTTTCTCGCGTCTTCTACCAACGGTTACTTCCATCGGGCCAAAAAAATCGATGCCTGTGAAAGAAAATGGTCGTCGATTGTGCTGAAGGCGGGCTGCTGGTAAATCAGCCATGCGCTGCGCCCGCGGTGACGCTCGTCGGTACCTACATAGCAGACAGCTAGCTGCCACTGCACGCACGGTCGGACGCAATTTCAAAATCCAGTACCGCTGTCGTAATTCATTTACGACAAATTCGTTCGCACCGTGCAGGGCCTTTTTGTGGTGGTGCTCGACGAGTAATCGCGTAATCCTGTGCTTGCCGTCAAGAATCACAGGTCGCAAGGAAGATAGGGATACTCCCGCAGCTTTATCAGTCCGGCCGCCTACACGTAGAACGCCTAACTCATCTAAATACGGCGTTAAATTTAAAAGACGACTATTTGACTGAATTGCCTTACCGTGCTTTAAACATTCTATCTCGCTACCAAAGCTACTACCTTGCGATTTCTTAATTAACAGAACCTCCGCCTGTGTTAAAAGATCCACATCTAACTGCGCATGCCTATCTTTGCGGCATTTTTTAATAAATAATAAGACCATGGCGGTTGACCGAAGAAGTCTCAGCCATGAGGAGAATTTATTTTCGTCAATTAAAGACGGTTCTACTTCGTGTATAGCGACCAAGTTAACGTTGCGTTCCTCACAGAGGGCAGTTTTAGGCAAGTATCCTTTTTTAAAGTCTTTCGGCCAGCTGTCTTCAGGCTGACGTAGGAAAACAGGACCTTGAAACCAAGGATCTTGGTAAGTTAACGGCGCCGAGTCTTCCTTTGTGGCGATGTCGGCCACGTTCGAGCTAGACGGCACATGTCTCCACTCAGATATTTTAGTGAGCTCGTCCAACTCGCCAAGCCTATGTGCTACATATGGCTTGAAGCTGCGAGGGTCGCTTCGAATCCACATGAGAACTGTGCTCGAATCCGTCCAGAAGAAACGCTGAGCGATTTTAAGATCTCTGTGCTCCTTCTGTACTGTAGTGGCGAGCCGAGCAGCCAGCAATGCACCCTGCAACTCCAGCCGTGGGATAGACACCGGACGTAGCGGCGTGACTCGACTTTTACCGGACACAAAGCAAATATTCACATTGCCATCCGATCTAATAAATCGAAAATATATTACAGCGGCATACGCCTTAATAGAAGCATCGCAAAATGCATGCATTTGTATTTTTATAATCGATCTGTCATTCAAAAGATTAGGTGAATAACATTGAGACCAGTCACTTGCATTATTGTACCAACGCGGGATAGATAAGAATTTTATTACTTTCAACTCATCGAGCCACTTTTTCCACGAAGTAAACTCCTGTGAATGGATGCGGCAATTCCAATCAACACCACTCCTATGTACATTTTGTAATAATATTCTGCTCTTGATAATAAACGGTGATAAAAACCATGAATATCGTAAATCGACATAATTATACTCAACATTTTCGACTTTGTTGGCGGTTCCACTCCGTTCAGTATATCAGGTGAAATGCGATCATAATTAATATTAAATCGGAAAAAATCTTCCGCGGGATACCACATCAAACCTAAAGTGCGCTCAGCAGTATTCATAGCTCCGTGTTTGAAGTGCACGGCGGCGGGCGGCACGCTGGCCACTACCTCCTTGCTGTTGCTCGCCCAACCCCTGATTTCAAAACCACCACTTTTATGAATTGAAGTTATTTCATTAATTAATTTTATAGCATTTTCAGTACTATTTGTCGAATACAAACAATCGTCCATATAATGGTTATTAACAATAACGTTAACAGCCTCGGGGTGTAAGTCCTCATACTTTAAGGCATTTCTATTTTTTATATACTGAGCTATAAACGGAGAACAAGTTGCACCAAATATTAAACTTTGCATAGCGCATACTTTTAATGGTGAGTCGTGAGACTCCTGCCACAAAAATCTGAAAACATTTTGATCCTCGTCGCGAATTTTTATTCTTAAAAACATATCTTTAATGTCTCCTATTATTACTACTTCGTTTTCGCGAAATCTTAACATGATACCTAACAATGAGTTATACATATCAGGCCCCGTATACAAATAATCGTTTAAGCAAACCCCTTCTACTTTAGAAGCCGCATCGAAAACTAGCCTAAGCTTCCCTGGTTTGTTTACGTTTTGAACGCCAAAATGCGGCACGTACCAAATGTGGTTACTAAACGGCTCGTTATTACCTATTATCCGAGCGTAACCTTCCGTGAACAACTTATTTACTTCGTTCCTATATCGTTCCGCATACAAGTTATCTATCTTAAATTTTTTCATCAAACCTTTTAAACGAGTGTTTGCACTGTAGTATGAATCGGGCATAGTGAAGTTGTCGCGCTTGAATGGCAAACCAACTTCCCACCTGTCACCTAAATGCCTCGCCGTCTCATCTAAAATTTGTAACGCTTTTAAGTGAGCTGTATTCTCGCGGCATAAGGTTGAAATTCCTATGGACTCGAGTGCAAAAGAATCTTTAATAAGTTCATTAATGCTTTCGATATTATCCGACTCATTTACATTGTCAACGTGCGAAAGTGTAAGAATTCGTTCACAATCATGAGAGTGAGTGCGACCACAATAGCCATGTATAGCCCAGCCTAGACAACACCGCGTAGCGTACGGATAACGTTTACCTCCGGGTATGATTTCTAACGGCGCGATAAGATGATAATTATCTTCCCCAATTAATAACTGCGGCCTGACGCGTTCCTTGCACACAGTCATATTCCTTTACAGACAATAATTGCTTACAACTAATATTATTAATTACAGACAAATCTTGTTCAGGCAAATTTAACTGAGATACTTTTCGCATTATAATGTCATATGAGGTTGAACTATCCGAATAATTAGAAATGCGCGCACTGACCTTTGGGGCGTCCGATTGAAATACCTCTAGACCGAATGCGTCCACAAACTTAATCGCGCTCGACTGCTGGCCGGCGAGACCCAAGCTGTCCGCCAGCTCCGAGTCGATCATCGACACAGACGCTGCATCGTCGAGCAAAGCGTAGGCACTCACTTCACCCTTTAGTCCTTTCAGCTTTACTAACACCACTTTAAGCACTATTTTGTTTTCACTTGAACTGTCGGACGCTACGTGAGCCACTGTTGACTGTGTAGACGACGCAGCGACGTTTTCGTCCAACTCCTCGGTTGTCTGTGGCGTAGGCTTGGTCCAGTGTAGCAGCCTATGATGCCGTAGACCACAGTTTTCTACGTCACACACGGGTGCTGGGCATATTTCTTTGTCGTGACGTGCTAATAGGCAACAATAACACAGTCCACTGTTCTTAACAAAACGCCACTTATCTTTTCGCATCGCACGTTTGAATAGTCTACATTCCGGTAACGTGTGCATTGATTTGCGACAATATTTACACTGCTCCTGCGCCTCGTACGGGTGCGTGTGTGTTGTTAACACAGGACGTTTGACGAACTTTTTTTCAATGCTTCGCTTATCTAAAGCATCACTTATTTTTCGTTGTTCGTGCGGTAATGTTAATCCAACGATTGACATCATTTCAGCCTCCTGCTTTAAAAATGTTGCCATTAGTTCTAGTTTTGAACTGCCATCTAATATCTTTTTGTAGGCATATTCAGTCCATTTTCCTATTAATGTACTCGGTAACTTTGAAATAATAACTGTCGCGAGCTCCGGACTGCGTAGGTAATCGTCTTGTTGTAGTGCCCGAATTGTTGCGACACAGTTATTTATTTTTATTGAGAAATTTATTAATTCTTGCTGGTAGTTAGTGGGCAATGCTGGTAGTCTTTTTAACTGAGCTGTTATATTTGTAATAATTAAGTCTGACCTGCCAAAACGAAGCTCCAGAGCCTCCATGACCGCTGCGGGCGGGGTGTTGCCGATTAGTAAGTCGGTTACTGCCTCCCTGGCGTCGCCTCGCAGGGCTCGACGTAATCTCCACAGATTCTCTGAGTCACTGTACCTGCATATCCTGGAGGACTCCTCGTAGGCACACTTAAAATGTAACCACTCAACACATTCACCACTAAATATTGGCAATTCACGGGGCGTGGCAAGACGGCTCAATAAACGCTCTTCTCGCTGTGATGACGAGTAATCCATCATGTCACGCAGTGTATAGGCGAGCTGTTCTATGCTGTTGGACGGCAAATTTGCTGCTTGCGCTGCGCTTGCGTGCACCGTGGATGTTGTTGCCATCACAACTGGTTCTTCTTGTGCACAATTTGAATTCATCTCACTATCGTGTAACCATTTTTCGACACTCTTATTCACTTGGTCGTTCCGTTGCCGCTCACTGCATTCGCTGTCCTTGTCGTTACCATCTTCAACTTCTGCTCTGGCCAAATCTAGTTCCAGCCGCTTGTTTATAAGTTCCAGCTGAATTTTGGCTCGAGCTTCAGCCGCTTCGAGCTCCAACTGTTTCCGTCGAGCTAGTGACGACGCGGTAGACTTCTTTGTTCTACCCGAAGTCGAGGCGCTACGCACGGAATTGCTGCTTCGAACGGGTGCTGAAGGTGATGTTTTTACGACCTTTTCCTCCTTGAGCCCTTGAGAACCCTGCTGCCGCGACGTAATATCACTGCAAGCGTCGCGAGCCGGGGCCGTTACGCCAAGGTTAGTCGAGGTCAACTGCAGAGACGCGCAACTCAACTGTTTTTCAACATTTTCGTGTTACCGACGCGTTAACACACGTTTATGCGGTGTTTGAAATATATTTAAACCGATTTGGATCCGGCTCAAAGGACCAGATAATATTGTAAAGAACACCGAAAAGAATATATGCACAACGAAGGCGCGGGTCGCCTACAGTTGTCATTTTAGTTCGTTTGTTTATTTCTACAATTTATATACTTTACAATTACATGTATATTGTAACATTTGAAACCATTTGTTATGCCTACCACATCATTTCTCCATCACCAAGGGTTGACTGGTGGAGAATGCTTCAAGGCATTAAGTTCGCCCTTTGTAACCTTTAGGTTTACAAGAAGCGTAAATAAATAAATAAATACCTACCTACTTTTACCTCTACTGTAAGCAAGTAACTTAAAACAAAATAAAAAATCCGCCTACTAAGAAAGTCTTTCATTTGATACCTATATTGCTAGGGTCAGAAAAAAAATCAACTCCCCCATTTCATTCATTTTGAAAATTTATGTCATTACTACAATTTAGACAAATCCAACGACACCTCATAATGCAGAAACCGTCCATCTGTTTGGGCTATAGGATGTGTCAAAAACATTACCCTCCTTCTGGTGCAGTAAATAGCAAGTAAGGCATCTTCGCACAGTCTGAAGAACTACAGTACCATCTGTCTGCTTTTCCCCATTGTAAACCACTCAACTCACCACACACACCCAACTCAGCAATGGACCTTAAACGGATTGAAGATAGAAGATTCTAAGATCACTTTACACACCATAAGGCGACCAGCACGTAAGCTACTTTACAACACAAAAAGGTTAATACTAACTTCACAATTAATATCGCTTCAACACGAACGAGATTGCCATATTAGCGAACAAATCGTTTGCCTGTTGAGGCGCAATCAATCCTAATTCGTAGCTAAGCGTGATCCGATTGTTCGGACACTCGGACAAATTTTCTATGATGCTTGTCTCACTGCAAACGAGTTAAGCGAAGCGAGGAAAGCATAACCAATATGACAGGCGATGAGGTTATTTTTGGACTTTAAATCGTTTTTTCTAAACCGTTACTTAAAACTTAAAATGGTGATAGGAACCTAAAAATGATTTTTAAATTCTCATTCAAGACAAATCGATTGCCGTAGAAATCATGAAAATCGATAAAAGCGTTAGAGTGATCTAACGCCACATAGGAACAAACATAATATATATAGACCATTAAACACATTACCCTCTATTGCGTCGCGGGTAAAAAAAAACGTTAAATTAAAATGAGTGTCATCACTTGATCACATGATCGAGTTCCAATCAAATTCGTATTTTACGAAATACCTACTCGTACATACTACTCGTACTAAGGCGAACTCGCATGGCATTATCATAGAGACGAGTGCCTTAATCCATGAACACCGTATCTTGACCCCATCGGTAGTTAATATTCAAGCCATTTCGGAGTAGTTACAAGTAAGTGATGATTCGCAAATTTATTCGGACAGTCATCGTAATAGTTCAATGAATGGAGTAACTTAAATAAAATCACGGCGTTTGAAACAGCCGGAGGTACAAATTGTAATTCGCACAACATTCACTTGAGAACATTAAAAGTAGGTATCTTAATATAGGCATGTATAATTTGCGGATGTGATTGAAATAATTGTTTTTATACTAGGAATTTGTGATAATGGTAAATGAATATCAAAATACCTATATTGGTATATGTTATATTATTTTGGTACTCATTGACCATCCTATAGAAAACTGTGAATTTGACTATCAATTACCGCAAATCTTTAAGAAATCCTTCTTTGGAATATATTGTTTCCTTACCCTTTCAAATTTCATTTTAGGTAATGATATTACTACTAGGTGAAGCATTGCTTATAAAATTGGTTTAAAACTTTATTTAAAAGAAAGAATGACATCATCCACAACAAAGAAAGCCTTAGATCATACTCCACCATGCTGCTCCAATGCGGATTGGCGGAAAAACAACAAAACCCGATCTAATGAACAGAAAACCAGTTAACTAATATAATAACACAGTCAAGAAAAGATCCATCAAAATATGTGCTACAAAACTGTACAAACATAATTTAATATAACAAGAAAATAACTTATGCCAGTTAAGACAACTCCATGACAGCAATACATTCACCAGATGTTATAGATTCAAAACGATTCTTAGAAGAGGCCATCACTTTCAAAGTGTGGGTATGGTTAAACGCTTACTTATTTGGGCACAAAAACTTTTCAATCAGCTAGTAAAAGATTCGTTCGATACACACCGAAAAGCGGTTAGAGATCATTAAATGCGCGTAGAACATAATATTCAAATGAATGTTTGTTTTGGGGTATTTAACCAGTAAATAAATAAGTTCCACTGCTGTTGGCCGTGTCCATAGGCGACGGTGACCATCACGTGGCCCGTCTGCCTGTTTGCTAGGCTTAGTTATACAAACCTGAACCATATTTCACATTGTTCTCGATAGAAATAAACTAAACTATCGTAAAATGTAATTTTTTAATTTAAAAAGTAGCTTTGACATCTTTTGATCTGCGCTCTATACACCTATATAAGGGAAAATTACACTTAGTAATTATGTGCAATTTTCTTTTGAATTTATTATATCAAATAAGATTTTTAAAAAAATGGTAAGGCTTTTGTTTTCTAAATTTTTAAATATGTTAACCCTGAAGTGGTGGTCTCAAGTTGTTCATTGTCAATTGTCATCCCACCCGAACCCCGCACAACACCTCTGGGAACAGAGGGTGGCTGTCAAACAGCGCTGCGCGGGAGATACCTCCTGCCAGCAAATGCTGGGCTACCTCCTTTCTACCTCCAGCCTGTTTCTTTTTTGTCTATTGCAATGTTGTTTTAATTAATTGTTTTTAAAGCAATAAAGTTATTAGAAGAAGAAGAAGAAATATTTATTCAATTAGGTACACAGCAACAAACTTAAATATTATAAAACATAAAAGTATCA
>DWIK01000014.1:0-10277 GCA_018248335.1 Hesperopsis alpheus texana
TATGGAGAGAGCTATGCTCGGTATTTCTCTACGCGACAGAATCCGCAATAAGGAAATCCGTAGACGAACAAAAGTTATCAACATAGCTCGCAGAGTAAGCACGCTGAAGTGGCAGTGGGCAGGCCACATCGTTCGAAGGACTCATACCCGTTGGGGAAGAAAAGTTCTCGATGGACTGACGACCTGAAGAAGATAGCGGGGAACCGTTGGATTCTCAAGGCCCAGGACCAGGAGGAGCGGCACCAATTAAGGGAGGCCTATATAGGAGGCCATATAGGCTGTGGACTTTTAAAGGCTGATGGATGGATGATGATGGATGATATGAGACAGAAGAAATTCTTATACTTTCAAAATAGTCGCATTAAGACACTTCAAACAATATGCTCTCTGATCTACAAAGTTAATTACGTTGAGATCTTTAGGCAAATTTTTTTATTGAAAAAATGATTGGACCGTACTCCACCACTTGTCGGGTATCATCAAATTGTTTTCGACCAAGTTTGACGACTGTTATCATTCGATAACAACATGGACCTACGGCTTAATGTACCCTTCGAAGCACGGAAGCGCATATGAAATTTGCTACTAGCGGTCAGCCATCTACATACCGATCGCACCCGGCGTCGTTTAACTTGTGCGATCGCGTACGATTCACATAGCCAGCGGGTCTATACGATTAGATAATTTACAACTTAGTAATTATATGCGAATTACGAAATAAAATAATAAGGTACTACTGAACTGGTCTGATAATTAAGGTATCTGGTTTATAAAATAACCGGGCGCCCTGATCTTACCAACAACAATAAATAACCTAACCGGGCGCCCTGATATCAGTGGTTGAGGTTTTCACCACACCGTATGCTGAGGGCGTCCGTTTTCATCTAATGTTTGGCACTGTAGACTTTGTTGTTTTATGTTTATTTTACCTTTTTATTTTTATACTTTTATTGACTATACCTATCCTTTTTGTCTTTAATAATATTTGTATCTATAGTAGCTTAATTGTTAGCGAATGTTAGACGGAAAATAAAGGGCAGAGTAACGGCAAAGTAGTTTTATTTGCTGTGTCTCACAAATAACAGAACTTAATATGGCTGGCATGACTTAGGCGAGACAGTTGGCAGCATTGCGGTGGGCTGGCTGGAGAGGCAGTCAACATGGCGGCTTGGCATGGCAGACCGGAAGTGTCAGGCGACGGTCACATCCGTTACACTCGGCCATCCTGAAACAGTTGTTCCCGTACGGGAAAAGCGACTACAATTAGCTCTCTAATAGATCAATTAGGTCTTCAGTTTCCAGTTGCTCGTCAGAGCTGCTGGCGCTGTCAGACGTGGCAATGCTTTTATAAGGTCTTAGTGAGTCTGCAGACACTAATCTAGTAAAATTTTTATAACCACGTAATCCTTTTATACTTCTAATTCGATACCTATCGTTGCCCACTACTTTAATTACCACATAAAGACCTGAATACAAGTCGTCAAGCTTAGTATTTACTTTAGATGCGCTACTAGTTGGTGCCTGTCGCCATAAAACAAAATCGCCTTTCTTATATACATGAGCTTCTTTTCGTTTATTATCAAAGTTACGTTTCATTCTAGCACTCGATACAAGTATCCTATCAGCAGCTTTCTTTCGACGGGTCTCTACCGGTTCTGAAACTCTCCCCGGAACCGAAACGTCGCATACCGACCTACCAGTCCGAGCAAACATTAAATCATAGGGTTTGTAACTAGTGGTGTCGTTTGCGGTGTTATTAATACCCCAGATGATGTCAGGTAAAGAATTAGCCCAGTTACTAGAAGCTTCACTAGGATCTGTGGCTCGTAGTGCATCTAGAATTGTTCGATTTGTACGCTCTACCTGACCGTTAGCTCGCGGGCAAGCAATAGCATTAAGGGTATGCCTAAACTGTTTGTCATTACAGAACTTTTTAAAGTTTCTACTTGTGAACGCTTTGCCATGATCAGTTACGATATGATCAGGATAAGAAAACAAACTGAATATTTTTCGTAATATCCTAATAGTCTCGACCGAACTAACGGTCCGTGTCGGCTCCGCTATCACGAACTTTGAGAATGAGTCTGTCATTACGAGCATGTATTGGTACCCTTTCTTGGTCTTACAAAACGGCCCAATGTGATCAACGTGTACCATGCGCATAGGTTCCGTAGGTTTAGGAATTGGATGCAATTTACCCTCCTTCCTACCATAATTTCCTTTACCGTATGCGCAATGAAGACATGCAGTAACATACTTCTTAATAAATCTAGTCATTTTAGGAAACCAATATTCATTTTTAATCAACTCGGCGCAGCGATTAAATCCTACGTGACCGATATCGTCATGGTGCATCTGCATTATTTTCCATCTGGCCGCGTTTGGAACTACCAGCCTATGACCGTTTAAAGTTTTACGATAAAGTTTTCCATCAATAATTTCGTAATTATTTTTTATTTCAGAATCCGCGGTATTGTTTGACAATTGAGTAACAATTGAAGATAATTTATCGTCCTGACATTGAACTGTATAAAACCAATCCGCTACATTTAAACGATTTACGTTCATAGTATCAACCGGGTGCCTACTAAGAGCATCCACGTGTTTCATTTGCCCTCCTGGTCGGTATTCGACGCTAATATCGTAGTCTTGTATACATAACCACCACCTTGCAATTCTTGGTATAATGTCGCGTTTAGTAAGTGTCGCGCGGACTGCCGTACAGTCAGTAACAACCTTAACATGTTTACCGACGATATATACGCGAAAACGGCGCAATGATTCCACGACCGCGAGAGTCTCAAGCTCATAACTGTGGTACACGCTTTCTTCTTTACTTGTAACTCTGCTAAAATATAAAACGGGTCGCAACGTACCGTCAGACTGCTTCTGTAATAATATGCCGGCTACACCCAACTTACACGCGTCTGTATGTATTTCAGTAGGAAGCGTAGCGTCATACAAGGCTAACACAGGTTTTGAACATAGACATTTTTTAAGTTGTTCAAAACTGTCGATTTGTTCACTACCCCATTTCCATGAAACGTTCTTTTTTGTTAGATCTGTTAAAGGGCGGGCAATTAAGGCAAAATTAGGGATGAACTTCCGAAAATAACTGCACAACCCAATAAACTGACGCACACTATGTACATTACACGGAACCGGAAAATGAGACACTGCTAAAAGCTTAGATTCGCCCGGCTGAATACCGTTAGAAGATATTTTGTGACCCAAATAGGTTATTTCATTTTGTAGAAACGAACACTTACTCATATTTAGTTTTAAATTTCCCGATCTAAGTTTGACAAGGACCGTTTGTAGAATGCCTAAACCCGATTTAACGTCGAATGAGGGTAGAAGTAAGTCGTCAAGAAACGCCACTATTTCATTTTGATATTGATTATTTGAGTTTTCAGTTCTACCTACAGATTCTACTATTTTATTTATTAGTCTCATAAAAACAGAAGGTGCGTTTGCTAAGCCGAATGGAATTCTTGTATACTCGAAATGACCCTGTGGCGTTATAAACGCGGTTTTATGCGTGTCTTCAGGATTAATTTGCAGTTGGTGATATCCTTGAGCCATATCTAAACTAGTGAAATATTGCTTACCCGCTAATTTAGAAATCTGATCATCTATATTTGGCAGCGGATATCTATCCTTTACAGTGATCGCATTTAATGCTCGATAATCGACACATAATCTACTATCGCCGTTTTTCTTTTTCACAAGTATGACTGGAGAAGCATAACAAGATTCGGACTCTTTGATAATACCTGCATTTAATAACTCATTGACTTTAGACTGCACTATTGCCTGCTCACTTTGAGATAAGCGATAAGGTCTATGATATACTGGCTGATCAGTAGTCAGCTTAATTTTCATTTGTACTAAATCTGTACACCCCAAATCGTTAGTATTGGAAGCGAAACAATCTTTATGTTGTACTAATAAATGAATTAGTTCCAAACGTTCTTCGTTATTTAATGGCCCTATTTTTATATTGTCTAATTTTATACCTCCTATACATAATTCGCTGGCGATAGCATGATTTGGCTTAAGGAAATGTTCATTGGCAAGAGTAGAAATAGCAGAGAGATCAAATACCTGGCTATCTGGCTGTGGCCGTGACCCTGGCTCCATCTGCGGCTGAGACTCCGACTGTGGCTGCGGGCCCGGCTGCGGCAGCGATGTTGACTGGCAGCTTTCAGCTCTGACGAGAACCTCTCCTGACGGCCATACGATGACATCGCTTCCAGAGTTGACAACCTTGATGTAGCCTTCTTTACCACGTAGTAGGGTCGCCGGGATGGAGTAGGCGACGCCATGAAGTTCGTAATGTCGGGGCGGCGTTACTACGTCGTTGTCGACCTTGTTTCCGAGCACCCGAACTAGAATAATTGAAGAACCAGGTGGAAGTCGTTCTTCATGGGCTGTAACGACTTCGAACCGATCGTTGTCTTCGAAAGCTTCAATTTCGCAGATGGGGTCTACAGCACGGTCGAGTTTGACATGACCTTTGCTAACGGTTAACGTCATACCTTCGCTGTTAATCACTGGCTGGCCGATCAATAGGTTGACGTCGGCCATTTTGATGTTCGACAAGTAGGCTTCACATTTCAGTGCAATGCCGTCGATCTCTAATTGGAACTCCACTTCTCCCTTGCTAGTTACTAGTCCACCGGAAAAGCCCTTCAGGACCACATTCGTCGGTTTGACTTTTAAGGATAAGGCGTCCGAAACTTGTTCGTTTAAAATGTTGACTTGACTTCCGGTATCGACGTATGCTTTTAAGTGGGTACCGTTGACTTTAACGATCTTTTTGTAGACCTCGTTGTATGCATGTAATATATTTACTTTCTTTATGCTGTCCGACGAGAGTGTCGATGGTTTACTACCGTCAAATGTCGTGGAACAGCGTAGAGCGATGTGTCCTTTTGTCCCGCACTTGTAGCACGTTCGCATATCAGGTAGAGAGCAATCACGAAGTAAATGACCAGTCTTCTTGCATCTCGGACATGGGTCTGTTTCGGGATTGGCAAACGTCATCTTCCTATCGAGAACAGCAAGTGGCCTTCCCACTGAAGTTTTTGGAAGTCTCGTTTCGGTAGGCATCGCGCGGTATTCGTCAAGCGCACACAAAAATCCTTCGTAAAGTTCTCCTGGCGTTTGACATTGAAAAGCTCGTGCGTTAGGCTGCAGCGACGGAGGTAGTCCACGAATAATGCAGGAAATACTAGCGTTATCGGATAGCTTGCACCGGAAACACATGGCGATTTTGTCTTGGTAGTATTTTGTCATCGACTCATTTGGTAGCTTCCTTCTCTGCAACAATTCTTCGAGCATATTACCGTAATCTCGATGTCGAGGAAACGCGCGCAGTAACATGTCTTTCCATTGCTGCCACGTATACTCGTAGTCTTCAAGGCGATTGTACCATTTTCTTGCTTGACCTCGGAGTTTATCTTGTAGGTAGAATGACTTGGTCGTATCATCCCAGCCGTGTATTTCTCCGATCTGGTCAATTTTCCGGATCCAGGCTTGCACCGTATATTCCTCAATGTCGGGGTCGAATTCCGGGATTAACGACGCAGCGCGATGTGCTCTTGACGTATTCGGAGTATGACAGTCGTCGTGGAGATCCCGGACAGCATTCGCAACTTGTTTCTTCAACAGATCCTTCAGCAGTTTCCGTGGCGGAGGTGAAGATTCGTCGTCTTCCTCCGAAGATGAGGCGTCGGGACGCGGAAGTACTTGAGGGCGATGTCTCTTCATCCCACTTCTGATTGTTAGAAAGAAGGAAAATAAAGAGCAGAGTAACGGCACAGTTGTTTTATTTGCTGTGTCTCACAAAAATAACAGAGCTTAATTATGGCTGGCTATGGCTTAAATAGACACATCCCCTCCGTTGGCATGGCTTAGGCGAGACAGTTGGCAGCATTGCGGCGGGGTGGCTGGAGGGGCAGTCAACATGGCGGCTTGGCATGGCAGACCGGAAGTGTCAGGCGACGGTCACTTCCGTTACATAATGTTAAAATAACGGCTTTTTACTAAATGCATATGCGCCTATCTGTCTGTCTGTTTGTTTCGGATAATCTCTGGAACGGCTGGATGGATATAAAATTAAAGGAATTCTAATACGGTTGAAAAACATAGGTATTTCATTTTATACCACAGAAACGTTCTGTTCCGACCCGCAATAATACCGCAATGCGTGCTTTAGTCTCGTAGTGGCATAGCACTTTTTATAATAAGAAAGTTTAATCGTAACTATGGCCTAGATGGCTAAGGTGCTTATTGGATTTTAATAGAATTAAAAAAACCTTTTTTAGCGCTTATCGTCCCTCTGGTTGTGTAAATCGCATGCGATCTCACAAGTTAAGCAACGTCTGGTGCGGTCGGTATGAGGATGGGTGACCGCTATTGTCAAGTATCAGTCGCGCGTCCGTGCTTCAGAGGGCACATAAAGCCGTCGGTGCCGGTTGCTATCGTAAGATACAGACGTCAAACGATATCGAAATTCCTATGGGTTCTTTGACAACATTTGACGAGGGTTGCCCACTAAACATTATCTTTGCCAATCTGCATTGGAGCAGCGTGGAAATGTTTAAAGCACACACACAACATTTCCCCCTTGTGATAAAAGACCCGAGAAACTCAGCTTAGCAGTTTTCATAAATGGATTAGAGGCAAGTAGGCAGGCAGGAGGACACTCCTAAAATAATTTGTAAACTTGTATTATTTTAACCTATGATCATTGATGAGAGATTTAGATTCATAATCGTTCCAACAGAGCATCAGGTATTTGTTTGAAATCAAACATTCGATACAATATTATTCTATTTTATACACTAAAATAAAATAAAAAGACAATTGTATCATTCTTCAAATATATATGTGTATATATAAATAAATAGATACATGATACACTCACAACCATACGCACACACACAAACACACGTATAGCAAATAATTTAGAACTTGGGACATTTTAAAATGAATTTCAATTTAACTCTGTGCATCCAATAATTTTGTTAATGATCGTAGCTGCGGACACATGGTACAGTTCCGCATAATGTCGCATTGCGTGCGTTGCGCGAATTACCCCCTCTCCCTTATCTTTTCCCAAAGGCAATGTATATTGTTAGCTGTATTGGTCTCCGGTTATTAGGTTATGCTAATTTTTTCAACTTCACAAATGCTTAAATAAATTAAAGTTAACAAATTATTACATTTGTTGTGTGGAAAAAGATTCTTTTTCCATTTTTTTCATTTTCATTCACCCGATAAAATTAATCATAATTTGATAACGATCATGCTTATCTCTACGTTTTTCTATGCATATGGGGCTGTGAGTGTGAAGCCTTATTTTTCTTAATTATTTGTTACGATGATTCTTTGTGAGAGTTACTTTTCGCCGGCTTTTCTCTTACGTCCAACTGTCTGTAGTTGAAAGTCCGTAAGAAAGGGGCGCCTGACCTTCATTAAGTGTAATATTATTATTAAATTATATCTTATTACCTCCCAATGAGCTGAAATATTTCCCTTTAAATTTTGAATTTGACTTTGTCAAAATTTTCTAGTTGTCATACATACATACCAAGCTAATAAAGCGTGTTTAAAAAACGTTAGGCATTTTGAATCTTAATATACATAAATCACGTGTCATAGTGTTTTCTGGAATGGACACCTAAATTACTTAACCAATTTTAATTAAATTTTGCAAAACGTGTGCAAATTGATCCAACTTGAAAGATAGGATAGCTTACATCTCAATTCCTCTCTCTCTCTCTCCAATCCATTACTAGCCCACTGCTGAGCCGGGTCTCATTCCACAATGGGGAAAGGTTTGGAGCATACTCCACCACGCTGCTCCATTGCGGATTGGTGAAGATTAGGGTCACTAACCCTTGTCGGATGTTTTCAAACCGCACATAAGGCCTCCAACCAGGTTTAACGACTGTTATCTTTCGATAACAACCGGAACCGCCGGCTTAACGTGCCCTCCAAAGCACGGAAGCGGAAGCGACTCACTCTGCCAGCGAGGCTATGCGCGGGAGGCTATGCATCTCAATTTATAGTCACAGTATTATTTTATCCGTTAGGCACGATTAACATTCAGTTTGATTTATTTGATATTCAGTAAGACCACTCTATGATTAAGTCAGTACGCTATGTCTATAGACATATAATTTTGGCAATACAAAGTTCTCCGGGTTAGCTAGTATATGTATGTATAATATTTATATCTCGACATATATATTCTTATGAAAACATATATATTCTATTCTTTTTTCGGAAACGGCTTGAATGACTTTCATGAAATTTAGGATGCAGGTTTTGGGGACGATCAATAGATCTAGCTAGGTTTTATTTTTAGAAAACGGTGGTAACACCAGACAAATCACGGCGTTTTCCTTTCTTATCGCTTAATTTATTTATTTTGTTAAATCAAAAATAAAAATAAAATAAAAAAAGAGTAAAATCCGTTACACACAATAAAATATGACATGCAAGACAGATTTAAACATAATTATAATTATGCTGCAGTACTGCGCGACGAATAGGGTCACACTCAGCCTAACCCGTGCCTAGACACGGTCTCAAATAAATATTGTATCTGTGTATCTATTTCAATTGAGCTTTCAATATGCAGAGCTTGGAAAAATGTTTTATTCAAGCCTCCATGCCGCTACAATGCAAAGCTACGCACACACGCACACATACACACGCGGACAATCACAACACGATGCTATGCGTTCTCGCGATCCCTCTTTTCACATGCCGAAGTCACCCCTTCACAAATTTATTTTTGAATACTTTGTATGGGAACATCCACGCCTTTTATGTTTAGGGGGCCTACGTGCGTGCTGGCTACTTGATATTTTTGCGGCGACCCGTATGCGTAGGTATATCCTCTTAAAATAGTCTCATAAGTCCTCTTTAGATATTTCATACGTAAGTGTGTAGCTACTTTAGTCAGCATATAAATAGGCGCGTCTAAGCAAAGTGCTTAAATCAGTCATCTTAAGTACACTACAGTGGAAACAAGCCGTTGAAAATTGAAACCCCCATAAGTATACGTTGAAAAGTGAAACCCTCATAAGGATACCTCCAGACTTGGCAAGACTCGCGTTTCGCGCATTGCTCGCATGGCTGACTACTTGACTATGCCGGAGGGTTTCAAAATTTCATGATTAGTTTGTATGAGATTGCTGCTCTGTGTATATATAAGTTCATTGACTTAAATACACTAGAGTAAAAACAAGTAGTGGAAAAAAGGGACCCCTACAGGTATACCTATATATAAGCAGACCTGGCAAACCTCGCGTCGATGGCATCGCCCACGTGATAGGTCACGTGACCACGCTCAAAGGTTTTCATACTTTTATGAATAGTCAACTTTTATGAATGAGATTGCTACTCTGGTATATGTGAGTTCATTGTCTCCAACCTATTTGTCGCCCACTACTAAGCCAGGTGTCATCCCACAACTTATAAATGCTTGGAGCAAAGGAATTTCACCACGCTGCACGATGCTCTAAAGCGGATTGGTGGAGATGATGGCTAGTGGCCAATCCTGGTCAGAAGTTGTTACACCGCCTATACGGCCTCTGACCAGATTAAACGACTATTATCTGATAATAACATAGGATTGACAAATGAACTTAAACTCCGAAACATTGAAGCGAATATAAATTATTACTAGCGACCATCCATCCTCATAATAACCGCGCCCGTTGCTTAACTTTTACAGTCGTAGGCGACTCACACAATCATGCGTTTTACGCACTCTACTCACTCGCTCTCTCTCTCTTTCTAACCTATTAAAAGCCCACGGCTGAGCCTGATATCTTTCCACAATAGGGAAAGGTTTAGAACGTACTCCACCACGCTGCTCCAATACGTTATATATTACATAAACTGAGTACTTATAACTTATACCTTACAATAAATTATCCCTACAGTACAGATGAACTACTTAATCAGTTTTTAGAGCAACGCAGGAATAACGTTTCTTCAGCAAATGGTATATCACATTACAAACGGGTGTACCCTTTGACACATTACTAAAATATATTATACTAGCTGCGCGCGCGACTTCGTTCGCGCAAATTTTTATTTAATCAAAATGTTAAAATAAAAGTAGCCTATGTTACTCCCTATTACATCAGCTATCCGCCGGTGAAAGTCCCGTCCAAATCGGTCCAGCCGTTTCAGAGATTACCCGGAACAAACAGACAGACAGACAGACAAAAATTTTAAAAAGTGTGGTT
>DWIK01000015.1:0-10269 GCA_018248335.1 Hesperopsis alpheus texana
AGTTGACATTTGTCGATTGGATAATTTAAATAAACTAATATCTATAATAGTTAATATCCTAGCTAGCAAACAATAAAATGAGTACAGATTTAATTATTAAGTATTAGATTAATTCTTTTTTAAAGTAGTGTAGTCCATATCTATATCCACATTTCTGTCTAGTTAAAAAATATTTTGTTTGTCGTTTAGTAGCGTACTGACGCTTTCATTGACGAGCAACATAACCTATTTTAAAACGGTGAAAATGAAAGATGTTATTGACGTTATGGCTTTACAAAGCACGCGACGTGAAAAGCGTCTACCTGATTACCGCAGTGCTCCCGGCCATAGTTTGGCTACAAATTTTATATTCGAGTGTGGTATTAAACTCGGTCTTCAACCAGCTACCGTCGCTACAGCTGCGATATTTTACCACAAATTCTTTAAGGAGGCAGACAGAAATGACTATGACTGCTATGTAATTTGTACGGCTTGTCTCTGTGCAGCGGGCAAGTCGCGAGATGAGCCTGTGAGATTACGAGATGCCGTCAATGTCGCATATAATGCAATAAACCGAGGCGCTGGCCCACTGGAATTTGGAGATGAATATTGGTCATGGCGAGGCGTGGTGGCCCAAGCGGAACTACTTGTGCTGCGATTGCTAGGTTTCAACTTGGAGACTCCTTCACCCCATAGATATTTGCTTCACTATTTGCGTTCACTACAAGAATGGTTTCCTGCTTCGCAGTGGCGTTCAGCGCCGATAGCTCGCACGGCTATGGCCTTTTTGCAAGATTTCCATCACTCACCATCAATCTTAGATTACAGAGCACCCCACATAGCTGTGGCGGCCTTGACACTGGCTTTAAATGTATTGGGAGTGTCTGTCCCACTAGCCACCACTTTAGAGGATGAAGCTTGGTATTCGGTAAGTTTATAGTTCTATCAAAATAATAATACCTAATAACAATGATAATTTTTAAACTTAGTTGAATGGATCTATGGACTATCTGACACAAGTTGGCCACTAACCCAAATCTCCGACAATGCGCACTGGAGAAGCATGGTGGATTATGCTCCAAGCCTTTTCCTGTTGTAGGAAGAGACCCGCCAGTGGACCATTAATGGGTTGGAGAGAGAGAAAGAGAAAAGGACCAGTTATATTACACCAAATCAGGACTGATCACAGTGGCTAACGTTTGGAGCGTTTTAACGTTTGATGATCGGACGGTCAAATAAATTATTTTTGTACATGGATTACAATGATAGGGCTTAATGCTTAGTGGCGTTTTTTACCATCATATTTGTACGGGTGCATAAATGTTTATGTACCAATGTTTGCGCCTAAATTTTTCATTGCTACGACCAAGTAAATGGTCCGGTGATCTCCGCCAATCCATTGGAGCGATGTAATGGAGTACGCTCCGAGCCTTTCCCTGTTGTGGAAAGCAGTGGGCACACCATCACTTCTCCAACCGATTCATAGGGTTGGAGAGAGAGAGAGAGAAGTGATGGTGGGGCGTGGATGTGTATGTTTGTTACTTTTTCACTCAAAAACTACTGAACGGATTTAGATGAAACTGTGCAGTAACAGCTTTTAAACATCAGATTGACATATTGTTAAAGCTACATTAATTTATCTAATATATATGAAATTTAATTGTTTTTATACTTCATGCCCTGACATATACCACACGATACCTAAAATACAAATGTGTAAATATCTCTTTACTTTTGAACTAGATGGCAAACCAAGCCGCGCATGACGATTCACGGTGATCTATATTACGAGGGCAAAGAGTTTGAGACGCGGCTCCGTGAGAAGAAGCCTGGTGACCTCTCAGAGGAACTGCGTACCGCGCTGGGTATGCCCGTCGGACCAGGGTCGCATAAGGTATGCACAAACCAAACTGGAATAATAATCATATCATTTATTATTATTAATAAATAAATAATTATTTATTAGGTGCCTCCGCCGTGGCTGATCGCGCAGCAGCGGTACGGGCCGCCGCCGTCGTATCCCAACCTGAAGATACCCGGACTGAACGCGCCCATCCCGGACGGCTGCGCGTTCGGCTACCACGCGGGCGGCTGGGGTAAGCCGCCCGTCGACGAGGCCGGCAAGCCGCTCTACGGCGACGTCTTCGGTCATCATGCGGCCGCTCACGACGTATGTATTGCATCTCTATCTCCCTCCCCTTCCTCACTTTCCCCTTTTCTCTCTCTCTCCTCTCTCTCTCTCTTTCCCTCTCCTTCTCTCTCTCTCCCCCTCTCCCCCCTTTCTCGTTCCAACCCATTAATATAGTTGATTGTATCAGGCGTAACCTTGTAGAAGACTATTGTCAATTGACTCTAGTGCTAGACATCGTAGAGTCTACATCCCTAAAGTTGCTCTGTTGTGGAGCGAAACACGTGTTGGTGATAGTGCGTGTGTTGATATATATTTTATGTGGTGCATGTGTGCATGTGCATAAAAGGAAATCGTACGTTGTGGGTCTCTTTCCACAACAGGGAAAGGCTTTGAGCCTACGCCACCACGCTACTCCAATGCCGATTGGTGGAGATAACGGTTAGTGGGGTTGACCACTTGTCTTGTCGGATGTTTTTAAACCGCCCATAAGGCCTCCGACCAGGTTTTATGACCGTTATTTGTTGAAAACAACCAGGACCGACGGCTTAACGTACCCTCCGAAGCACGGAAGTGCGTATAAAATTTAACACTAGCGATCACCCATCCTCATACCGACCGCGCCCGACATATTAACATCGTAAACGCAAAACTGTGTGCGGATGAATATATACGTGTGTATATTTTGTATTCGTTCACACAAACACTACTGAACGGATTTAGATGAAACTTTACAGTAATATAGATTATAATGACCCAACTTCTCCACAGTATAAAGGAAAATTTTAAGTATCTCTGCTTCACACACGTCAGAGAGCTACTTTCTTCTAGCAACCTCAAGATTTATGTTCCTCCACATACCAGTGGTTTTTTCCATAATTCCTTCACTTTTCAGGCTATACTACTCTGGAATGCCCTACCCGAACCTATAAGGAAGGCAACAAATAAATTATCATTCAAATACCTAGTCCGGAAGCATTTCGTTAATGGTACTGATTCGTAGTTTAGTAAAACTGTTGATTTGTTTTGCCATGTTTGTTAATACGCATTATTACATGTATGCATGTATGTATGTATGTATGTATGTATATAAATTATGTAGTATTATATTATATTATTATATTGTAGTATTGTGTAATATATTATTATATCATTTGCATTTATATAATATTTTTATGTCTATTTTACTTTTTCACATAATTAAACGTAAGGTAAATTTAAATTTGTGGTTCCAATAAATTATCTTTTAAAAACCTACCTCATATTTTCTCCATCACCCAGGGTCAACTGGAGGACAATGCCGCAAGGCATTAGGTTTTACCCTTTGTAACGCCTAGATAATAGGTTACATAAATATTAAATAAATAAATAAATAAAATCTATGGCAGGTTAGAATGAACAAAAGATCTATGTTTGACAGACAAAGTTGTATCGAGTAAGCACAGTATCGAGTAACAAAAATATAACTATTTAGGGGATCGAACACTTCAAATAATGGACCGGCATGATGACTACTACATTGCGCGGGTCGGTAAAACATAGTTGTTAGTTTAGAAGGAAAACATATTTGTCAGGAAATTGTATGTATTTATAAAAAATACCCTGATCTGGGCACTTAAAGAATGTCCTTCGGAACGTCGGAACTTATAAAATAATAAATCGTATTAGTGTACACTGAAGTTTGTGAGGAATAGAGATCGAACAGTAAAAGGATTTAATTTACGATCTTTATTATAAACGGACTTAAACCATTAGGCAGATTATATTGGCTAGCGTACTGAACCTAAATTCGGTCACAGTGCAATAATAACAAAACAAAAATAGAAACGTTCAGATTTAGTGCAGCCGCTTATATCAGTAACGATATTAATAAGTTATCGACATATTGTTACAGACGCTCGGAGGACTTTGGGCACTAAGGTTGGATAATGTTCCGGCTGTTGCTTGTGGATGATGAATTGACGGATGAAAATTGTATTGTTTCGCTTGTCTAGCCCTTTGTGATTCAGCAATGAGTTTAAATACACTAGAGTGTAACACCCTCACAAATATAAACATGTTCAGGCTTGTTAAAGCACGCGTTGCAGGTCACGTAACCGCGCCAGGAGGTTTTAAATTTTCATAAGTAGTTTGTTTGAGGTTGCTGCTCTATGTATTTATTTACTAGCTGCGCTCGCGACTTCGTCCGCGTGAAATTTAATTTAATCAAAATTAAAAAAAAGTAGCCTATGTTACTCCTTGTTACATCAACTATCCGCCAGTGAAGGTCCCGTCAAAATCGGTCCAACCGTTCCAGAGATTATCCGGAACAAACAGACAGACAGACAAAAATTGTAAAAAGTGTAGTTTGGGTATAGGTATTGTGTACATCCAAATGCGATGTTTTCGCTGCGATCACGAAAAGTAAAAAAAATGGCAGTATTCTGGATCTTAAAAAAATTATATATATTCTATTTCAACCAACTAAACAATTGGGAATCATATAAGACAAAGCTACTTTAAAAAGGAGTCAAGTAGCCAATTGCAAAAAAGCGAATATGCAAGAATACGTGAATAACTGCGAACGCGAATGCGAATATTCGTTACTTCAGTGGTATGAAACGTAAAAGTGGTATGAAAAAGTGGTTCTTCTGGTTTATTTCGGGGCTTTTGTACCTTTGCACATGACAGCCCCATAACACCCTAATCTATATGTTACTTTCCGAAACCAGTCTGTCCTTTAAGGACAAATTGATGAAATTGTAAATTTCTTGAAATGGATGAAATTATAACAATAAAAGTGATTTACCTTGTCGAGTAGCTGCGAGAGCGGCGAGCGTCCCTGCGGCGCGTGCGGCGGGTGGTGCGCGGGGTGCGGGTGGTGCGGCGCGGCGGCGGGCGGCGGCGCGCGCCACCCCTCGCTCAGCGACGACCCGCCGCTGCTGCCCGCGCTGTCACACGCACATACACACGTACACACACGTGTACACATACATACACAGCACATCAACAACTGCTGATAATGCTCGGACTATAACACACACACACATACATATACATACACTATATATTATATTCAACTGTCGATAACGCTCGGAATAAAACGTACATAATTTTTTCTCTAACACCCAGGGCGGGCTGTACTACTCTACTAGTATTTAATAACAGAATCAAAAAGTGTGAGCAGTAGTAGTTAGATGGCACCCATATATACAGTTAACATTATCGGTGTCGATAACATGTCGGTGTAATTTATGGGTAAGTTTTACTCCTAGCAAAATGTGCTCAACGCCGCTAGAGAAGTTTTTACTTCAAAAATCGATAACCAGCGTGATTTAGTGGTCATTATGCCAATCCACCGCTCGAAAGGTTCCGCATATATGCCTTATGAGTATTCCATACAGAACGCCGGTCACGAGGGTGACTGGTAAGACATGGGCCGAATTGATAGAGCGCATTCAGCACTAGATTTTCGATCTGAAATATAAATAAAAGTAGGTACTTCAAACTTGAAATGTGAAAATATTTACATACATACTATCAGCTCAGGCATCAAGAAACATTAAGCAATAATTTTATATTGTAATAGGTAACTACAGCTTAGTTGTAGCTGTGACGTCACTGTACACCAAAGCAAACATTGTGCTAATAAACAAGGTCACAAATTACTAAAAGAAGAAATTAATATAACCAACCTCTCCAATCTCCAAATCATGCGTACGCAAAGATTGTTCAACTGATGATACTCGGGGTCCTGCAAATTTTAATTTTATATCACAATTTTTACCACGTCATCATGCCGGTCAACTATTCAAAGGGTCCTGGGTTCGATCACGGCAGGACCGATATATGAATAATGAATTTACACTTCTATATCTATAAAAGTAAAATAAAAAAGTCACATATATAACATATTTAGATAGATAGATAGATAGAATCATTTATTCCACACTACACAAGAAAATACAGAGATAGTGAAAAACACAGTACATAAAATAAAATAAAATAAAAAACACAATATATTAAAAGACAAGTACTTAAAAAAAAAGAGAAAAAAAAAGGAAAAACAATCAAAACACAATAAGAAGAACAAGTGTGGAATGGGTCACACTCAGCGTGCGCCGCCGCGTGTCGCATAGACGAACGGACGGCTGCTGGTTTTCAGCGCAACCCGACAAGAGTTAGGTAGTTCGGCAAGCGGCGCCACAACATATAAAACTAAACTAGAATATTACTATTTTACAAAAAAGACACAAAGATACAATGTAAATGAAAAAAAAATAATACACCAATAAACAGTACAACTCTATAAATAGTCCACTGCTGAGACGGGTCTCTCTCAACAACGGGGTAGCTTGTAGCATACTCCACCAAGCTTCACTCTAATATAGGTTGGCAGGTTAGTAGCCAACCCTGGTCGGATGTTATCAAACAGCCAATAGAGCCTAAATACCTTTCACTGTCGTACAAAGAATATATTATAATTATACTTTGTCGGTAGGTACATACGTAAGTAGTTAGTTTGTGTAATTTTTTAATGTTCAAGCGAAGTCAATCATTACCTCTCTCTTTCCATCCGTTACCGACTCACTGCTAAACCGGAATTCTTTTCCTTCGACATGAAAAGCCTTGGAGCATACTCCACCACGCTGTTCCATTTTGGATGGATCCTGGTCGGATGTTTTACTGCCCATAAGGCCCCGACCAGGTTTGACGACTGTAATCTGTCAGTAACAACCAGAACCGACGGATCAACGTGCCTACCGAAGTACGGAAGCGCGTATGAAATTTGCTACTAGCGGTCACCCACCCTCACAACTAGTCGCGCCCAACATTGCCTAATTTATGAGACGGCGTACGATTCACACGGCCAGCGAGGCTATAGGTACGCGCTTCAAGCACTAACTACTTAGGTACAAATTCTTAATAGCACGTAGTAAACTTTGTTTTCAGGCTGTTGATGGCGTTTATTTCAATGGCTTAACAAAAGAAGGAGATGCTATAATTTGTGGCATAGCAAGAAGACCGAATAACATTTGCGATGCTTTCCTTTGTAAGACTTTTTAAGCTTGTGTGCAAAAGCCAATCTTTTTTTCTTACTTACGTAGTCAATTTAATCTGAATTCATCCAAATTATAATGCCCGTACGCCAAAGATTAAAGTCTGTGGCGACGTAAGATTGATATGTGAAAGAATTATCACAGTACTAATCAGAGGCGGACGTAAGAGTGGACGGGGTGAGTTACCATCCATAGCCATACGGTGGAAACAGGCTCATGCGTGGGGCGGAGGGCCTATAAAACGAAATTAAAAACATCGTGTGGAAACAGTTACCCGGTACTCGCACCTCGTGATACGAATCTTGCCCCCATAAAGTTTATAACTCACGCTGGCACTGGTTTTGGTGCTTTCAAAATATTTTATAACGGGCGCACATAAATACCAACTCTATACCATTGTCTTCATTTTTATTTTGTTTTATTTTTATGCAATAGAGCTTCAGTTTTATTTTATTCATTTTGTTTAACTATGCTTTTGTACTGAATAAACTTTTATTATTACATATATTTTCTATTCTTTTGTATTGTATTCTATTCTAATAACCTATATTGAAGCGCGTATAGCCCCGCTGACTGTATGAGTCGTAAACGATCGCACAAGTTAAGCAATGTCGGCACGGTTAGTAGGAGGATGGGTGGCCGCTAATGGTAAATTTCATACGCGCTTCCGTGCTTCGGAGGGCACGTTGAGCCGTCGGTCCCGGTTACTATCGACAGGGAACAGTCGTCAAACCATGTCGGAGGCCTCATGGGCGGTTTGAAAACATCCGAAGAGGGTTGGCCACTGGCCCTTATCTCCACCAATCCGCATTGGAGCAGCGTGGTACGCTCCGTGGTACGCTCCGAGCCTTTCCCTGTTGTGGAAAGAGACCCAGTTCAGCAGTGAGCTACTAATGGGTTGGAGAGAAAGAGAAAGTGAACCTATATCATTTCAATTTGATTCGGATCTTTATGAATCATGTATTAATTCGGACTATTATAATAAATGAAAACCCAGACTACTTGAAAAGTTTGGCGTAATTGTCAAGTTTTCGCAATGTTAATGGATCGTAACGGGAATCATTAGTTAAAAGAAATTGGTTCAAGTGAACTTCTATGGTACGGGACTAAGATCCACCATTACTTAATTATAATGGCATTTTAATCTTGTACTACGTAATAACGCTAAATATCCAGTTTACCAAATAAGTATCTGTACCATATTTGTATTCGTTTTTAATTGTGTCATATTAGTACTTATGTGACCGCTGAGCAGTGATTGTTAGTGACTTCGCAGTTAACACCGTTGCATATAATACAATCATGGTTGGTCACGCGCACTGAGTCGCGGGCGCAGCTAGTATATAATATTTTTTGACACTAAAATAACTTTTATCTTATGTTCAGACCCCTAAAATTATTTCTAAATAATTTTCATCTACCTTTAAGCGGATTTAAAAATGTTATTCTTAATATGTTCTTATGGTGTAACTTATAAATGGTGTCTTGATACAGTGATTATAATATTACAACAACAACAACAACAATAAAGAAATAAAAACAAAGTCTATACAATTAGTCAGTCTTATCACTAATAAAGCGAACCTAACTGCTAAACCGGAGGCGGTGTTTGGGGAGCCCCAATTAGGACAAATATGTGTATGATGAACACGAATATTTGTTTTGTGTCTGGGTGTGAAATATCTATATAAGCATGTATTTAAAAATATCACCATAACGCAGGCTCCGTCTACTTTGGAATAAGAAGACTGTGTGTGAATTGTCACCTCATATAGGTATATTATTTATTTATTATTTTAGATTTATTTGCACCTATTTATTAGTCGTGCGCTTTTTTAAATCATTACGTGTTTTTCTTCCAGCTCTGGAATTACTAGATTACTGTTACCGTCAAGACGACGACCAAGCGCAACAGTTGTTGACGTGTGAACTCCAGAACTGGTCCGGCCAAACTTGCTTAAGTCTCGCCGTAGCAGCCAACCATCGAGCCCTTCTTGCCCATCCTTGCTCCCAAATCATCCTTGCCGACCTCTGGATGGGTGGCCTTAGAACCAGAAAAAATACCAACTTGAAGGTAAGTGCAATTCTTGATCACATAAAACTCTCTCTTTCTATTCATTCACCTTGTTAACGC
The DNA here is from genome assembly GCA_018248335.1 of Hesperopsis alpheus texana. Classification (NCBI taxonomy): domain Eukaryota; kingdom Metazoa; phylum Arthropoda; class Insecta; order Lepidoptera; family Hesperiidae; genus Hesperopsis; species Hesperopsis alpheus. The sequence continues at coordinate 9,281 of DWIK01000015.1, forward strand.
ACAGACTTGTCATTGGCACGTCGTAGTATAGATATTGTTAGAGATTAACTCTTAACATGATCAACCGTAATGAGTAATTACGAGTCATAGATAGATGTCTGTGTGTCAATGAGCTTCATAACTTCGGATATGCATGACGCCGAATCGACGCCGATTATTCCAACGATTGAATGTTGCAACTCATTTTGTACTTAAAACACATATTTTTGAATTTTTTACAAGTGTCTAGTTGTTAATTAATTAGGATATTTTTAATGGTGTCAGATTCAGCGTAATCGGCGTCTCGACCCCTTTTGTTTAGTTAAACGTAGCATGTAACGCTTTAAGTCAAAGTGAGTTAGTTAGCATCGATCGAGCAGCATTTCCTTTGCCACATCGGCTTTGTCGTGATGTCAAAGGTAATTCTGAGCCTGCTGTGTCCGCTGTACATTCTACAACTGGAGTTCAAGTCGAAAGAGGAGCTGCAGCTGATGCCGCAGACTGAGGAGGAGCATCTTGAGAACGAAAGCATGGAGGACGACAGAAGTACCAAGGACCCTACGGATGCGGAGGTAATGTTTTATGTTTAGTTGCTTCCCATCGCGCTTTTTATATCATAGATTTAATAGTTGTTTTTCATTCTGATAAAGTCGTACATTCAAACTCAATTATAAATACGTGACATAATAGGTATCATAAATAATTACATATAATACTTCAGTGCAAACTAAAGCAGCAAGTAGGGACTCAACATCAAACAACTTCATGTATATTTGATCAATAAAGACATATAATACTAGTTCGCTGACACTAACTTACTTACACACTCTTAACGAACTGCACTAATTAACGCTTCGCTTAAACCTAAATAGTAAAGATGAACGCGCTAGCATGTTATTAAAATTTGAAATATTGAGACTTCTTTTCAGAATACTTCTTTCATGTATATACACAATTACTAACAACTGTAAAAAATAATGATTTATCTAATAACATGCAAAGCACTGTAA
>DWIK01000016.1:0-10208 GCA_018248335.1 Hesperopsis alpheus texana
ACATTGTGAAATAGGGGCTTCTTACGTCATCAACTCCCCCCTTGTTTACCATAACATTCTCTCTCTCTCTCTCTCTCATTCTCTCTACCTTCAGCCTACTAGTCCTCTGTTGGACATAGGTCTCTCCCAAGGTGCGCTACTAAGCCCGATCTTCGGTTCTTCTTACCCAGTTGCTCCCAGGGCGATTAGGGCACAAACCTCCCATGGATAATGTCAATAAAACACGAATTTTCTCAGTGCAGTGATATAGTGCTATATCATGTAATTTTAGTAATTTTAAATGCTCATAATTTTAAATGCTCATACATACACATATTTTGCTTCCCTTGTCTTCCACCTATGAACGGCTTACTGTTGAGCCGGAATCATTCCAAGCCTCTACCATCGGCCTCTACTAGGCTGCTCCAATGCAGTTTGTTGGAGATTAGGGTTAGTGGCTGTCTCTTGTCGGATGTTAGTCAAACCTTCCATAGAGCCTCCGACCAACTTTAACGTTTGTTATTTGTCGATAACAACCAGGACTGATGGCTTAACGTGTCCTCCGAAACACGAAAGCACGTATAAAATTTACCATTACCGGTCACCCATTCTCATACCGATCGCGCCCAACGTTGCTTAAACTTGTGCAGTCGGATGCGATTCACACGCCCAGCGGAGCTTTACCCGCTTCCGCGTAAAAAACGACACATACGAAAATGACATTGACCCAAAACATTAGGAAATGCCTATAATTCAATGAACCTCCATAATCATAATATATGATATACTTCGCAAGACTAAATTATAATTTAGACACAATATACTAGGCTGCCAACCGGGCGCAGTATTATGAAAGTTTAACCTTGTAACATCAAATTTTTTACGACATTCCGTATCATATGAATAGTAAGCTATAGCAGTTCAAGTCTATTCTCCAACTTCGTAAAATTTTAAATACGTAATAGTGCGTAAAAAATATGATAACTATTATACTATGGTATTAGTCTTTTATGAGTTACTAGCTGTGCTCGCGACTTCGTCCGCGTGAATTTTAATTTAATCACAGTTCTACAATAAAAGTAGCCTATGTTAGATGGATAGATAGATAAATCATTTATTTAGATAGATAAATTACTTTTATTCCACACAGAAAACAAATTACAAACATATTTAAAATAAAGAAAATAACAAAGTAATGAAAAAAAAAACATTTCTTATGTGGAAATGGCCACACTCAGCGTGTGCGTGTTACTCCTTATTATATCAGCTATCCGTCAGTGAAAGTCCCGTCAAAATCGGTCCAGTTGTTCTAGAGGTTATCCGGAATAAACAGACAGACAGACAGCCAGACACACAGACAAATATTGTAAAAAGTGTTGTTTTGGCATAGGTATTGTGTATACATCCATATGCATTCAGTGAAAAGCAGTTATTCTAATATTACAAACAGACACTCCAATTTTATTTATAAGTGTAGAAGTGTAGATTACGAGTTACAAGTTTTTTTTAAATAGGAATTAATTATCTCCACAACGACTGAGATGCTGCCTTTGCTGTTTACATTAATATTTTCTATTAACACATTCAAGATGTTATTGTGTTTATTAACTAGATTAAACTACTTCGCAATAATCCGCCACCACAACGTACGATGATGTATTTCAACATCAATACGTGTTTCGCGCCACAATAGAACATCTTCAGGGATGTCGACTGTACGATGCGTAGTCATCGTATGTTGTGGCAGCGGATTGTTGCAAAGTAGTTTAACCTAGTTAATTAACAATGGACTTCCGCAAAGTAACGTCTGATACGATTAACTACAATATAAATGTGTTTAATTTATTTTTACCAGTTAATATAAAACTATTAATTTTGACTAACCCCGTGGTCTAGTGGTTAGCAACCCTAACTGCTAAACCGGAGGTCGTGGGTTCGATTCCCACCCAGGACAAATGTTTGTGTGATAAATACAAATATTTGTTCTGCGTTTAGGTGTGAAATATCTATTAAATATGTATTTAAATATATTTAATATTTGTATTTATTACACAGACATTTGTCCTGGGTGGGGATGTTTATCAGTTGTCTGGTTACCATACCGCTTACTTTGTGATCAGGCGACCGTGTGTTCTTGTCCCCCGATAGTTATTACTTATGTAAACTTTTGTAAACTCACTGGTTACAAAGGGCGAACTAAATGCCTAGTGGCATTATCCACTATCCCACCTTTGGCGTTGAAATATCACGACATTAATCGCTATTGTTGAAAATAAAAGTAATAATTACGTAAAAATACCTAATGGTATACGATTGAAGTGCGTAATTCCCCACTTTGTGCATCTAAGCTAAGCGAACCCGACTGTGGTTTACCGACATCAACCAAAGATCCTCGTCGCGCATTACTCGCTACTCGCAGAACTATTGCGAGTAATTATAATTTTATCATAAGCCACTTTCTGCGGTAATAATGTTGTTTAATATGTTTCATTTTGGGATTAATGTGTATGATTTGCATTTATATCGTCGTAATATATTGCTTTAAACTGAAAAGTAAACGTTATATTTGTGAAAACTAGAGTTTTTTGAGTGTCTTCGGTGCCATGGTGTCATAATTAAATATGTCGGCCTCCATTAGGCATTACTAAAAGAGTAAATTATTCAAGTAAATATTAATGGTATTTTAAAGTAACATTTAATGATAGTATACGTTGACGTTGTTACATATTACGTTTATGGTATCGCTTGCCAGTCGAGTGCGTCCGACCATTTGTGGGATCGTGTAAAGATCTTACATGGCATATATACATACCTAATACAAAATTATAATATGATATTACAACCCCAACACAATCCTATAAAAGTAATGGTGTCATATATTCATAAGCTATTAGTTTTAATTGGCCCCTGGAAAGACAATCACATCATTGTAAATAATTATATGTGAAATCATTAAAATAATTACGATTTTGTTGGCTGACATCCATGTTTTTTTATTCTAAGCCTAGCCAACATGCTACTAGATACTAGCATGGCGTGGTAAGTAGTGTCGTGTACTGCCTTTAACCAATGAGCATACATATACATACATATATACATAGAGCAGCAATCTCATACAAACTACACATAAAAATGTGAAACCCTCTGACGTCACGTGGCCTGCCACATAAGTAACACACACAACGCGAGCTTTGCCAAGTTTGAACTTGTTTCTACTTATGGAGGTTTCATAATTAGGTATATTATTTGTGTTTGACCTATTTTAGCATAAGTTTTATTATATAATTGTATGGATTTGATCAGTATAATTGGTGTAAACCGTTCTGGTCATTAAAAATAAAATAAAACAAGTCTCATAACGTGTTTTACTTGTGGACGTTTTACTTTTCAAGAGCGTGTTTCCTCTCTAATGTATTTGCTCATAAGACTCATTGCCAACCTTTAATAGCACACTGCTTAGCTGGGTCTCTTTCTGCAACGGGAAAAAGCTTAGAGCATACTTTGATACACTGCTTTTAGGCAAATTGGCGGAGGTTAACGATCAACCCTTCTCGGATGTTTTCAAACCGCCCATATGACTTGCGACAAAATTTTACGACGGTTATCTATCTATATTAACCGAGTGGGACGGCTGAAAACGCGTATAAAATTTGCCACTGGCCCAAGTCAGGTCACCCATCCTTATACTGACCGATCCCGCCGTAGCTAAACTTGTACTATCGCTTTTGATTCACACATGTAACGGGGCTATAAGCACTTCAAAATATTAATATAGTTATTTCGCTTATAATACTGGTATGGACAGATTAAACAATTACCGACTGTCTAACCTGACAAAAAAAACCATAAATATAAACAAAATTGTGCACGACCAATATTTAATATATTATTGTATTTTATATTTAATGTAAAAATATTAATTAATAAAAATAGTGTCGAGGACGGAGACAGAGAGTACGCATTCTCTATGAGTTGTCTCGTTGGTTCTGTCTGTCGCCGTCCTGCGTCAAATGATTGAAGAAAAAATTATCTTTTATTTATCACAAGAAATCAGAAAAAACATAAAAACCAGCGACCTATCCCCAACATTTTGGTCCATGCGACCGGATCTTGTGATTATTTGTGATAAATACAAGTGATAATCGTTTCGTGTGGAATAATTTGATATTGTTCTAGTGTTACTTTAGTTCGAGTGAGGTGACCTAACATTGTGAATGTGGTGCTTATGTGTTTAGTTTCGTGTCGTGTTGATTTAGTTTTCTAACATTATAAAATCGTTTCGAGTTTAGATAACTGAATAGTTCGGTAAATAAATAGGCATCCGTTCATTCGTCATAGAAATGTTAGCGTCCATTTTCAAAGTGACATTAGAATACTAGATCTTTTCGGTATTAAGGCCATGATTACTGAATAGGTATTAAGGCGACGACATCTCGTGTTGAAATTTTATCGATAGTGTAGTGATAATTTATTTTTTCGTTTCGTTTGTTGTTTCATGAATGTATTTAAGTGCCGTGTGTTTTTATTATTAAAGTATAGACAAATTGAATTGTGTGTGTGTATAATATTACGTTGTGTTACAATAGTTTTGTTTCGGTGATTTAAGTGAACCGTATTTATCTTTAACGATGCCGATAACAAGATCGATGTCCTCTCGGCGTCAAGGAAATGTGAGAGTTGACCCAATTTCGAAAGAGCGTAATCTTGTCACTGAACCATCGGAAATGACAGAGGTACCCATATGCATACCAAGCACCTCAAAAGAATGCGGTACACTAATGGCGCGAGATGTGAATAGTGTGTCATTACGAAGTCGATCCAATTTATCGAGAGCCTCGAAGAAAAATATCGAACGAACCGAGGCTTTGGAGAGATTAGCTAAAGCCAAGCTTGAGGAAGCGCGAGCGGTAACTGCACTCGCAGAAGCAGAAGTAGCTAGAATCGAAGCTGAGATTACGGATGCTGATGATGACGCGAGTGAACCTGGTGCAGATGATAAGTCTTTTCTTGTCAAGAACTGGTTCGACACACAAGTAAAGATAGATGCGCCTATCGATCAAGATATTTTTACGTCTAATGAGAAGGCCTATACTGAGATGGCTCCTGGGCAGCCCATCGATCGGAGTGCTGCACCGTCACGGATTGAGCCGCACAAGATAGATATAGCAGCACTCGCTGCAGCCCTAAACGAGGTGGCGCGGGCAACAACATCGCAAGCGCTACCTAAATATCTGCAAGAGTTGCCATATTTTAGTGGCGCTAGTAGTGAATGGCTAGCATTTAGAGCCGCCTATCGAGACACCAACTGTCACTTCAGTAGAACCGAAAACTTAATGCGACTAAGACTATGCCTACGTGGAGTAGCAAAGGAAGCCGCCATATCACTCTTTATAGCAGAAACCGACCCTGATGAAATTATGCGATTACTCGAAATCAGATTCGGTCGCCCAGATGCATTGGTTATGGCGGAAATAGAAAAGATAAAGACTCTTCCTCGGCTGACTGATAATCCACGTGACATATGTGTTTTCGCTAGTCGCGTTAATAATATTGTGGCAGTTGTTAAAGCGCTTCACAAAATTTATTATCTGTACAATCCAGAAGCGGTAAGAGCAGTGGTAGATAAATTGACACCTGCTCTCAAATACCGCTGGTACGATTATGCTTTTGAAAGACCTGAAGACGAGCCTGACCTTGTTAAATTATCACGCTTTCTTTCTAGGGAGGCTGAACTGTGCAATCGTTACGCATCCGCGGAAATCGTTACTGATGGTTCGCCTTCGGATAAGAGAAAGCATCTTCGTGCTTATGTCGCTAAACCTTCTATAACGCCAACATCGCACTCAGCTTCTAGAAAGCATACAGATGTGTCAGATCTATGTCCGATATGTGCAAGTGCACACAAGATCTGGGAATGTCAGCGCTTTAAAGATCTAGAAGTAAGTGACAGATGGGAGCGTGCGAAGAAATTTAACGTTTGTTTTCGATGCTTAAACAAAAGAAACTTTCGACATAAATGTAGCTACAGACCATGTGGCATCGATGACTGTAAAGGATCTCATCATCTTCTCCTACACAGTCCCAAAACAAGTCCCATTGTCGAAGAGAGTGGTCCAGGCATGGCAGTTGTTACATCTGCTCGACCGAAAGTTTCGGAAAGAGCCTTTTTAAAAATATTGGCTGTAACAATAGAAGGACCCGTGGGTACTTTTGATACTTATGCACTTCTAGATGAAGGATCCACGATTACCCTTATAGAGGACAATGTAGCACAAATCGTTGGTGCTTCAGGTCCTATAGAGTCTTTCGACATAGAAGGTGTTGCTGGAGCCCGAATAAGTGCAGAATCGTCCATGCGCGTGTCTTTAAAAATCATGGGTAAACACCGAAAGCAATACCATGACTTGACAGCGCGTACTATTAATAATCTTTCTCTTACCCCTCAAACTATAGATAAAACCCATATAGAAGAATTTGATTACTTGAAGGAAATTTCTGAAGACCTCGTCTATCATCGTGGAAGACCAACTATTTTGATCGGCCAGGATAACTGGCATCTCATCGTTTCGAGATTGATTAAGAGTGGCACACGAGGTCAACCAGCAGCTTCACTTACTGAGCTTGGGTGGGTTCTACATGGTCCCGCTTGGCGTAAAGCATATCAGGCACATCTTGTTTCGAAAATTACAGTCCATAATGATAAAGAACATGAGAGAATTGATGATCTTATGAAGAAATTCTTTGACCTTGATGCAATAGGAATCGAACCTAGACGTCCCAAAAATGATTCAAATGAACTAGCTTTGAGAATTCTAGAAGATAGAAGTGTACGGCTACCTGATGGTCGTTTTGAGACTGGGTTATTATGGAAAAATAAAGATATCATATTACCCAATAATAAAGACATGGCGATGAGACGTCTCGAAAACATTGAAAGGAAGCTGGATAGAAACCCGGACCTCAAGAGACAGTATCGAGAGCAAATGTTACACCTGTTACAAAACGGTTATGCTGAAATTGCTACTTCCAATCCTCGACCTGGTCGTACTTGGTATTTACCACATTTTGCGGTACTTAATCCATCAAAACCGAAACCAAGAATTGTTTTAGATGCAGCAGCAAAAGCTTATGGCGTTTGTTTAAACGACACTCTTCTAACTGGTCCCGACCTCTTGAAATCGTTGCCTGGAGTATTAATGCGCTTCCGTCAACGACGAGTAGCTGTAACGGCTGATATAAAAGAAATGTTTCTGCGAATCAGTATGCGAGAGGAAGATAGAGATGCATTACGTTTTCTGTGGAGAGAAAACCGGCAGGAGAATCCTATGGAATATCGTATGCGCAGTGTTATATTTGGTGCAGCTTCGTCGCCTTGCACAGCTATTTATATTAAAAATCGAAACGCAAGGGAGCACCAGCAAGAGTTTCCTGAGGCTGCAGATGCTATTTGTAATAATCACTATATGGATGACTATTTGCAATCTTTTGATTCTGTAGAACAAGCGATTCGCATTGCATCGGACGTGGAGCACGTTCATCGTCGTGCAAAATTTTACCTACAAAAATGGGCATCTAATCGACCTGAAGTACTCTCACGATTTACGTCCGAGCCGGAAAAACGAAGCGTTGAAGTTAAATTGCAGGATGACTCTGTGACTGAGAAAACGCTAGGTCTTATCTGGAGGCCACGTGAAGATCATCTAACTTTTAATTTGAACTTAAAGAAAGTTCAATCGGAGATTGTGAATGGTATAAAACGACCAACAAAAAGAGAAGCACTAGGAGCTATAATGTCTCTTTTCGATCCGTTGGGTCTTGTAACTCCAGTCATTTTGCCCGCAAAAAGACTTTTACAAGAAACCTGGAGATTGGGTCTTGGTTGGGATGATGACCTTCCCGATGATTTGTTTAAAAAATGGCGAGAGTGGTTGAATTATATCAGGATGTTGGATTATCTCGTTATTGATCGATGCTACTCTCACTACAGTGATGCCGTACATCTGGAGTTGCATACTTTTGTGGACGCAAGCGAATCGTCTTATGTGGCTGCAGTATACTGGCGTGCTGTTTCTATGGATGGCAGCATACATATTTCCTTAGTTATGGCCAAAGGAAAAATTGCTCCGTTGAAAATAACATCGATACCTCGACTCGAGTTACAAGCGGCCGTGATAGGTTGTCGGCTAGCTCGGACGGTTGAAACTGAGCATGATATAAAGCCTGCAAATCGTTGTTTTTGGACAGATTCGCGCACCGTATTATCTTGGCTTAGAGCTGGGCCACGCACTTTAAAACCCTTTGTAGCTCATCGAGTAGCAGAAATTGAAGAAGATACCAAAATCAAAGAGTGGCGCTGGGTTCCAACAGCACTTAACGTTGCGGATGATGCTACACGTGACACCCCAAACAGATTCGGCAGCAACCATCGTTGGTTTCGGGGACCTGAATTCCTCTATTATCCGGAACAGTCATGGCCCCAAGAACCAGTTCTCACCGAGTCGTTTATAACAGGGGAAGAAAGGGTAGCTGTAACTGCTCACGAATCTATACGTATATCAGAAGCCCTGCCTCAAATTTCTAAATTTTCATCATGGCTTCGTCTCATGAGAACGACTGGTAGAATTCTACAATTTATCGAAAGGTGTAACCCAAGGAAAGCAACTTTGGCTATAAAGCGAACTCAACGAACTGATTCTAAAGATTTATGGAAGAAAACATCTCGTCAAGCTAGCAAACAGTCCCGCTTACAACCTCTGGTATTACCAAATAACAAGCGTTATATTTTACTTGAAGCTCATCATATTAAAACGGCAGAGAAACTCTGGTGGAAAGTTTCCCAAGAGGAGAGTTTTAGTTTAGATTTATTTAGACTTCAGAAAAATTTGCCATTAACACAAGAAAGTAAATTGCGAGCGTTGAGTATCGTTCTAGATGGCGAAGGAATAATTAGAATAAGATCTCGCATTGAATTAGCCTTTGATATTTCCCCAGAACAACGGTCCCCACCGGTTCTCGATGGAAGACATCAATACACCCGATTGTACATCGCTTGGATTCATAAGCTCAATCATCACATCGGCACTGAGACAGTCGTCAATGAAATTCGTTCACACTTGTGGGTATTGCATCTGAGACCCACCGTACGAAACATTATTAAGAGCTGTATTAAATGTCGCATCCTAAGAGCGAAACCATCTGTTCCCATGACAGGAGACCATCCAAGTTCACGACTGGCCCACCATCAGCGCCCATTTACTTTCATAGGGATTGATTATTTTGGGCCTTATAATATTACAACTGGTCGTCGTCACGAGAAAAGATATGTTGCCCTTTTTACATGCCTTACAATTCGTGCGGTACACATTGAATTGGCTGGATCGCTTACAACTGATAGCGCTATTATGGCTCTCAGAAGAATGATTGCAAGACGTGGTTGCCCCACTGAGATATATAGCGATAATGGAACTAACCTACGAGGAGCTGACACTGAACTTAGAAAGGCAGCTTACCAAGCGACTAAGAACGAAGCGACTTCTCGTTGTATAACTTGGCGTTTTATTCCACCCGGAGCCCCGTTTATGGGTGGCGCTTGGGAGAGGTTAGTGCAATCTATTAAACGAGCTCTAACAGCAACTTTAAATGAGCGTTATCCAACCGAAGAAGTTTTGTCAACACTTCTATTGGAAGCTGAATATACAGTAAACAATCGCCCACTAACACCTGTTTCGGTCTTACCAAACGACACAGAGTCACTTACTCCGCTCCATTTTATACTTGGAGGTCCATCTCGCGTACCTACGCCAGGAAGTTTCAGTGATTCGGATTTTAATGCTAAACAGAGATGGCGGCATACACAACGGTTAGCGGACATATTTTGGAAACGATTTGTCCGAGAATATTTGCCACTACTCCAAAACCGGCGGGAGCCAAAAAGCAAAGGACAAACACCCCAGATTGGAGACGTCGTGTTACTGGTGGATGAAAATTTACCCCGTAATACCTGGTCTCGAGGTCAAATTGTAAATACTTATCCCGGTATGGATGGGATCATTAGAGTCGTCGAGGTGAAGACGAAATCAGGACGGTTGAGAAGGGCCGTCAAGAAGATAGTCGTGCTCACAAATGATGTGCAAGAATTGCACGGCGGGAGAATGTGCACGACCAATATTTAATATATTATTGTATTTTATATTTAATGTAAAAATATTAATTAATAAAAATAGTGTCGA
>DWIK01000017.1:0-10069 GCA_018248335.1 Hesperopsis alpheus texana
ACTCCTCCCGCATTTCAACTCAGGGAGGCGGGAGAGGCTGAAAATCAGCGCTGAGCGAGGTGACCGCCTCGTGTCAGGATAGGCTGAGCCTATCTCCCATTGCCCCAATGTTTAAACAGTTTATATGCTAAATATTGTAGATTTAATTTATGAGGCAATAAACGATTATTATTATTATTATTATTATTAAGCAGTTGGTCCCGGCTGTTACCAACAGATAGATCACACAAAGAGAGAGATGGAGAGTACAGAGAGTGAGAGGAGAGAAAGAGAGTGAGAGAGGAGAGAAAGAGAGAGGAGAGAGAGAGGAGAGACAGAGAGAGGAGAGAGAGAATAAGAGGGAAGAGGGGGGAGGGAGTTAAGGCAAGTAAAGTAAGCTATTATTAAAGCAAGTAACCGGAAGGCCGGCTCGAGCTGTTGGTCGCTGAAGACGGTGGTGGGTAGCGGGCGCACGGCGCCGTCGGCGAGCCCGTCGGCCAGCGCGCGCACCACGGCGGCGCGCTCCGCCCGCTCGCCCTCCGCGCGCGCCTCGAACAGCGCATCCAGCAGAATACCATGGAACGTCGTGTTCTTCAGGAAGACCGACATGCCCTGCGACAACGTACTTCTACTTACTCTTACTGCATAGCTTTCATGTTTACAAAAAATGTTTACTTAATGTAACAATACTTTTCGGTCATACATACATACACACCAATAGATTCAACAATCTTTACAAACTTTTGCATTTATAATAGTAGGATGATAAGAGTGTAAATGAAAAAGGCAATGCGAAGTACTAACGAGCGGAGTGTTGTTGGAGAGGTCGAGCTTGCCGATCTCGAGGAAACGGCCGCCCACAGCCAGGCAGCGCACGGAGGCCTGCAGCTTGTCGGCCGCCAGCGAGTTAAGCACCAAGTCGACGCCGCGGCCGTGCGTGCGCCGCAACACCAGCTGTTCGAAGGAGGTGTCGCGCGAGTTGCCCACGTTCTCCGGCAGCAGCGAGGGGAAACGGCTGCGCAGGAAGGCGCGCTTGTCGGCCGAGCCCACCGTCGTGAACACCGAACAGCCGGCGTGCAGTGCGATGGCGATGGCGGCCTGCCCCACGCCGCCCGAGCCCGCGTGCACCAGCACCGCCTCGCCGCGCCGCATGCGCCCGCGCACCGCCAGCGCGTAGTATGCCGTCGCGTACGCCACCGGTACCGTCGCCGCCTCCTCCAGACTCCTGTACCACAACGATCACAATTCATTATCCCCTGCCGCCTCTCACACATTTAAACACTCTAAGACACAATATCACCGCAATCACTTTAGGCGCTTACCAGTTTTGTGGCACCTCCCATAGGAAGTCACTGTCGGCGACGACAGTGGTGGCCAACCCGCGCGCCGCCACCATACCCATGACGCGCTTGCCCGTCGCCGACCGTCCGCTGAACTCCAACCCCAGAATACATTCCTGTTAGAAACGAGTTTGCTCATTAGTAGGTATCCTTTTTTTTGTATCTAATGGAAATAGAATATTTGGTAAATATGCTATAGATTTAGATAGATAGGCACCTGGCCGGCGAGGTTCCCCGGCAAGGCATCAGGTGGCAGCTTGCCGGTGGCCAGCATGACGTCGCGGAAGTTGAGCGGCGCGTAGTGCACGTGGCACAGCTCCGTGCCCGGCGACGGCGCGCGCGGCCGCGGCGCCTCTACCCAGCGCAGCGACGACAGGTCGCCGCGTGTCAGCGTGTTCACGTACGCGTGCTCCACCTGCACAACCACACTATTCCTTACTCTCAGGACGGGAACTTTATCGATTCTTCCCGGACGTGGCGGCTCTCCTCAGTGTCACTTGGGTTACGCTGGACTATGAAACGTCGCACATCTTGAGTGGGCATGGATTTTCCGAAAGAGATTTTACGACATGAAGCTGAGCGAAGAGAATGTGAGCTACTGTGGTCTGGAAGATGATGATTTGCATCACGTGTTGTAGGAATGTCCTCTATATGAACGGTACAGAAAGGTTATGTTAGACGGAATATCTCGGGCGGAGCCGTGCCCGGTTTATTACGCGGACCTTGTGTCCTCGAGGCTAACTTGCACCGGCTGCGCAAGTTTGCCCGTCGCTGGCACGGAGATAGGCAGAAGCGAGAGGTTGGACGAAGAATAGAAAGCCAACAGAGTAGATCAGCCCAGGCGAGCGACCGAGGCGTGGTTTGACGTGAGGGGACGGCAGGGACCAGCTCAGAATGAGCCGCTCTAATGAGCCGCTCTAATGAGCTTTGTAGGGAGATCAAGAAGCGCACCAGGAAGAGCAGTCGCAGAGTGGTGGTGCGCTCTCCCGCGTTTCGGTCCGTATAACCAAGACGGTTGATGGGGCCATGGTAAGGTGGTGGGTGAGTGTCCCTTTATTCCTTATTCTCAACTTATTTTAGTCTTCACGGGGTTTTTTTAATTTATGGCTACCTCATCATTTTAAAACTGACCTAAGCACAAAAATGGTATAAGCCCTATCTTACTGTCTTATCCGTCATAATCACACCTGCAAATGCGCTTCAGATGAGTCTGGAAGTAGCAGGTGCCTGTAGCTGCCCCAGACGCCGGCGCGCAGCACGTTGACGGCCAGGTCCCCGGCCACGACAGGCGCATAAGCGGCGGCATCCGGCGCGAAGGGCTCGCGCGCGCCTGGCAGGTGAAAGACGCGCAGCGCGCGGCCGCCCGGCTCGCCGCGCAGGCACGTGCCCAGCCCCAGCACGCCGCTAGTGGGCGAGCGCGACCACGCGTACACGCGCAGCTCCTCGCTCTCGGCGCGCTTCATGGCGTCGCGCAGCCGCTCCACCCACTCGAAGGCGTCGTCCTCGCCCACCTCCAACACGAGGTGCGCGGCGGGCAGCGTGGACGCGCGTCTCAGCAGCACGTACTCGCAGCCGGCGGCCGCCTGGCGCGCCACCACGCGCAGCCCAACCGCAGCCGCGGTACGCGCGTCAGCCGCGCCCGCCGCCTCCTCCAGTAGCAGCATGCCGCTGGCTGCCAGCGCGCCCGCCAGGTGCCGCAGAACATCGGTGCCGTGCCGCGAGAACACGTCCGCGCCCAGCACCAGATGGCACTCAGCGTCCGGGGGTCCCGTGCGTGCATCCTTTGACGTTACCTTCATACCGGATTTATGTTTGAATACAACAAAGTTTTTTATTATTAACGACATTACAACAACTCATTAGTCAATGTTATGTACTATAGGATTATATTTGCATTTTAACTTAATTTAGGACTTCATAAAATAGTTACTTATAATGTTATACTATATCAGTAGCAAACTAAACATACTTTGATTCCGGCGGCGGTAGCGACGGCGTTGTAGGCGTTGGCGGCGGGCCCGGCGGCGAGCGCGGCGTCCAGGCGCACCTGCGGCTCGGCCTCCAGCAGCTGCAGCGCCAGCGGCGCCAGCAGCGCCTCGGCCGGCCGCCCCAGCGCCGCCTCCACCGCGCGCAGCCGCAGCGCGCCCGCGTTCTCAAGCACCAGCTGCAGGCACACGGTGAGGGCGTCGCGCTTCGAGCGCGTCGTGTCCTCCGTGCCCACCGCCGTGTTATCGTACGGCACGAACACGTACTTCTCGAGCTTCGGGGCGGCCTGTGCATTAAGGCGCCGCGGCGCGAGGCTCGTCTTGACGCCGCGGAACTCCACGCCGCCGGCCGCGATCACGTCCACGTCGCGCAGCATGTGCACCGGCACAGCCTCGCCCGCCTTCGCCACGGCGGCGCAGTGATAGACCGGGTCAATGAGGGCGCGTTGCAACCGCGTTGGTAAATACAGCTCGCGTGTGTCCACTCCGATGATTCCAAACTGCAGCATAGTGTCCATGAAAGAAATCCAGTTGTTTTCCCAGGCGAGAGTGCCGACGGTACCCCGCGGGTCAGACGTTTTGATGCCTTGGAAGATGCCGCTGTAGTTATATCCGCGGAGGCGCAGCTCCTTGTATATGTCGTCGGTGACGAGCGGCAGCAGGTCGGGGTCCTCCTCGACGGTCGCCTGCGGCAGCGACAGGCGCTCGGCCGAGGGGTCCTCAGTGAGCCGCACGGTACCCGTGACCACGACGCCGCCGCCCTCGCACACATCGAACTCCCCTGTACCTTCGAGCACGTTGATCAAGAAGCGCAGAGGAGCGTCGCGGGACACTATTGTTGCTCGTCTGAATTGCACATTTTCTAAAATGATTGCGGTTTCTTCTAATTTTTTATTATGCAACTTTGCCATTGTTTTCCAAACCAGAGTCTGAAACATAAGATTGAGAGAGTATTTTAGTGTCGACAAGTCAAAAAGACACCGAAGTTGGCCGATCTCGAGTAAGGTCTTACCAGATAACCGGTCGCAGGAAAGAGGATGCGGCCATCGATGTTGTGTCCGGCAATGAAGGCGTCGTCATTCTTGGAGAGGTCGTACTCGATAACGTTTTCGCCGGATCGCGCGGCGCCGAAGTTGGCCACGCTCCACTCCAGCGAGTGGTCCCACAACACGTGCGAGGCGAGCCCCGGCGTGCCGCGCGCCACCGGCCACTGCACGCGCTCGTACAGCTCCGCCACACGCAGCTGCGCGCCCGCGCCGTACAGCCTGCGCCAGAGAGGAGGATGAATGCGCGGGTGGGGAAGGGCGACCGTGACGGAGTGGGGTGTGTAGCGACACTCACTTGCCGATGGCAGCGAGCAGGTGCAGTGCGGGGTCGGGCGCGTCGCGGCGCACCAACGGCACGTACGCGGCGTGCGGCGCGGCGCGGGCGCGCTTCAGCACGGCCTGCAGCAGCGCGTGCGGCGCCACCTCCACCAGCACGCAGCGCTCCGGCACCGCGCGCAGCGCCTCCGCGAACCGTACCGGCGACAACAGGTTGTTTACGTGGTACGACGCGTCGCTCAGCTTAGCTGTCACACCACACAATATACATACACATACGTACCAGTAGGTATATACACACCATCTCACTTCGAGCGGCGGTCCTAAGCTGATATCAAAACTAAAAATTCTTTGACTGAATGTTAACTATTTCAAAAGCTCATTTTTATTTGATTATAATAGTAGTAGAGATGGTGGTATAGTACCTATATCAGATGTCCACTGTTCCTTGGGCAGCGAGGAGGATATCCACTTGGGCGAGCGCGGCTTGGGGTGCGGAATGACGCGCTCGAGACTGCGGCGCAGCAGCGGCGCGGCGGTCGCGATGTACTTGCTGTGGAACGCCACACCTGAGCTGTTCACGCGCCGCGCGAATACGCCCTCCGCCGACAGCTCCGCCACGAACTTCTCTATGGACCCGACCGGCCCCGACACCTACAAGTGCAATGACGTCATTCATCGCAAGTTACACG
The DNA here is from genome assembly GCA_018248335.1 of Hesperopsis alpheus texana. Taxonomy (NCBI): domain Eukaryota; kingdom Metazoa; phylum Arthropoda; class Insecta; order Lepidoptera; family Hesperiidae; genus Hesperopsis; species Hesperopsis alpheus. Next base: position 5,319 of record DWIK01000017.1, read on the forward strand.
TAAGTAACATATTTTGACATAGTATAATATTGAAAATAAGAAAGAAATGTATACCGTGACGCTGTCCGCGGCGTTGTGGCATGCCGGCACGACGTCGGGCGGGCAGCGCGCTTCGCACTGCTCCCACGAGAGCCCCACGGCCGCCATGGCGCCGGGCGCCAGCTGCGCGTCCACGATGCTGCGGCCGCGCCAGTACGCCGCCAGCACCGCCTGCTCCGCCGTCAGCGTCTCGTCCGCGTACGCGCATCCTGTGCCACCATCGCGCACACGTCACATTCACCAGTTATATACCCTATACAAAGCCTACCACTACACACTGCTATACATATGGAATCATACCACAACAAACAAACCGGAATATACCCCGATAATGGAAAAGAACATGGTGTGTAATTCTGATAAAAAATTACTTATTTCATTGAAGTTTGTAAAGTTATATTCAGAAAAATCGAACAAGTTTCTGCCGATAAAGATTTAGTAGTAGGTTGTTTAAGTACCAATCTCTCCAACGGAGTGTCCGATGATGCCGTCGGGGCGGACGCCGAGCAGGCGCAGAACGTCGACGAGCGCGACCTGTACGGCGGCGATGGACACGAAGGAGGTGACGACGTCGTCGAAGGCGGCGTCAGGCGCGGCGGTGAGCGCGTGCAGCAGGTCCACGCCGTGCGGCCGCAGCGCCGCCGCCGCGCGCGCCACTGACGCTGCGAACGCCGGCAGCCGCAGCAGCGCGCGCGCCATGCCCGCCCACTGCGACCCCATGCCCGAGAACACGAACCAGATCGGCCGTGGCTCGCCCCCTTCCACCTCCTGCGCCAACTCCTTTACTTACGATCTCACAACAGACTAAGGACTATTCGCCCGTAATAATAACATAAGTGCAAGATATTCCTACAAAAAATAACTTTGTGAAACGTACAAGTAACAATACCAATAGTATGATTCATAATATTGTTTTCTTTTTATTATTTATTTTGCATACATATTTTTCTTACCATTTAAAAGTAAAATATAATATTTTGACTTAAAATATCTTTGAAATGATACCGGAAAAAAATTAGCATAACAAAAGAAACAAATTAGAAGTACAATGTAAAGATGAATGAGTGAATATTGAATTGACTAACCATAATCTCCTCGAGGGGCGGATCGGCACCGTCGGTGAGTATGCGGTAACCGCGGTAGGCGTGTCCAGGCACGTTGTGCGCGTGCACGGCGTCCAGCAGCGCGAGCAACCCCGCGTCGCCGCGGTGCTCGGCCGCCAGCCGCAGCAGGCGCTGCACCGCCGGCTCCGTGCGCCCCGACGCCAGCACAAGCCGCGCCGCCCCGGCCGCAGCCGCGCGCGCCGCTCCGCGCGCCCCCTCTGTCTCCAGGATCACGTGCGCGTTGGCGCCGCCGAACCCGAACGAATTGACCGCGACCAGCCCGCCGTCCCACGGCGTATTGCGATCCACCACCTGACCATACCGAACACTGTATCAATCACTAATTCATACTTAAACTACATTCAAACTTATTTTTGAATTTGCATTTTTTTATTCTTTTAGTGTGTAAGTTTTCGGGGGCGCTTAAACGAATTAAAATCATCCAGAATCTTTTAGTTATTTTCATCAACAGCAACTAAACAGGTGGTGGTAGGGCTAGATCGCCACCGTTCAGCAATGTAGCCCATTGCAGCTCGACATCTCTTCTGCAAGGATGAAAGGCTGAAGCGCACTATACCACGCTACTCCAATGCTTGGAGATCAAACGCTTGAAGATAAAGGTTAGCCAACAATGTTTGGATTTTCTCAAACCGCCAAAGGGCCTAAAATCGCTTTTGAAACTGTTATCTATCGATTAAGGTCCTCTAACAACGTGTAAACGCGTAAATTGCCACTAGCGGTCGCCGATCCTCATATCAAACGCTCTTGAAGATGCTTACCTTAACAATTCTTAAATCAGGGAGGATTAAAACTAAATGAAACAGACGTACGAAACAGAACTGCTATAAGTTAGTTACCTTTATTCTTCCATCACTAAGCGCCGGAATATCCGGGTTGGGAGTTTTGTAGTGTAAGTTTGCGGGAATAACGCCATGTTCCATCGCTATTACTATTTTGGCGATCGAACAGAGCCCGGACGCCGGCTCTGAATGTCCCATATTCGACTTCACAGATCCCAACAGTAAGGGTGTCTTTCGATCCTTGCAGAACAGTTCAGCCAAAGCGTTCACCTCTTGCGGGTCTCCGACCTGTAACGTCCACAGAATGATCACTATTAACACTAACCAAGTCCCGACACAGTTTTCATCTATTGCAATTGCAACAAAGATAGTAAGTATTAGTTCTATCACTCATCTACACTGGTGAATGCAGCGGAACAGTTTGTGTGGTGGAAGGCGCCGGCCGCGCCCCGGGAACCACTGGTCCCAATTTAAAAATTATTTTTGTGTTCGATAGTCCATTTATCGAATAAGGTATAAGGTATATATCGTAGTGTACTATAAGGCTATAGAACCTTTCACACTTTTCTAATAATAAGTCCACAATAATCTATGTCTAACTTTTATGGATGACTCACTATAACTGTATTGAAATTTGATTTAAAATAATGCATTATTTACGAAGGTTCTTTTACAGACGAGGTATAAACCTTTATCAAAATAAATAGTATCTTATTCATCATAAGTATTTAATTATAAACAAAATTGCTTTGTACATGATTTAATGTCAATAAATATCTTCGAAGATATCGCAGATTTTAAATAAGGCCGCAGTAAAACCAATGATTTTACGTAAAGCTTATTTATTTATCTTAAGAATTTTACTGCTTTTATTTGTTCTTGTAGCAGGTATGCCGGCTCATTTAGTTTCTAACTAGCTTTTGCCCAAAGAATTGCTCGCGTTAAGGATTATTATTATTAAATTGGAGGATGTCAATGTATTAGTTTGACTGATAGTTTAAACTAATACAGTTACATCCTCCACCAGCCCTTATTGTATCCCCTTAGGGGATGAATTTTTAAAAATTCTTTCTTAGTGGATGCCTATGTCATAATATCTATCTGCATGCCAAATTTCAGTCCGATCGGTTTAAAATTGACAAACTTTCATCCCCTATTTCATCGCCTTGGGGGGTTGAATTTATCAAAATTCTTTCTTAGCGGAGGCCTACGTCATAACATCTACCTGCATGCCAAATTTCAGCCCGATGATAAATCACTATGTCCGTCAGTCAGTCAGTCACCTTTGAGTTTTATATATATAGATATTTACTTATTTTAAGAATTGTTAACTACTTTATTGTTTATTACCTTATTGTTACTACTTTGTAGTTTCTATTTAATAATAATAATATATAAGTTGATAGGTATAAGTGAGTAGAAAGTGGTGAGTAGTGTGTAGTGCGTAGTGAGGCAGTGAGTGAGTACCTTAGTGCCAGTGCCGTGCGCCTCGACGTAGACGACGTCCTGCGGGCGCAGGTGCGCCTCAGCGAAGGTCTCGGCGGCGAGCGCGCGCTGCACGTCGCCCGAGGGGAAGGTGATGCCCTGCTCCTTGGCGCCGTCCGTGTTCATGCGCGCGCCACGCACCGCCGCATACACGCGCCGCGCCGCACCGCGCCGCTGCAGCAGCACCGCCACGGCCGCCTCCGAGCGCACGTAGCCGCGCCCCGCCGCGTCGAACGCCGCGCACCGCCCCTCCGGCGACAGCATGCTCAGCCGGTGGAAGTTGAGCGCCGTGCCCGGCTTCAGGCACAGGTTGGTGCCCGCCACCACCGCCGCCTCGCACTGTCCGCTGCGGATGGCGCTCACTGCCTGCGCCAGCGCGAACATCGAGCTCGAGCACGCCGTGTCCACGGCGTACGAAGGCCCCTTCAGGTCGAACGTGTACGAGATGCGGTTGGGGAACATGGCGCGGCAACAGCCCGTCAGCGCGTACCCGTTGATCTTGTCGGGATCGGAGGTCCACAGCTCCTCCGTCTCCGAGTTGGACACGCCCACGTAGACGCCGGTGCGCGAGCCGCGCAGCTCTGCAGGGTTCCAGCCGGCGTCTACGATGGCCTCGTGCGTTAGCTCCAGCAGTAGCCGCAGCTGCGGGTCCATCAGATGAGCCTGCTTCGGGTGCACTCCGAAGAATGTGGCATCGAAGTGTGCGAGGTCTTTTAGTTTTCCATTCCTCTCTGGTAAGCCGTGAAGACCTGAAAATCAGAATTTATCATATTAGGCTTTAGCTCTTCAATAAAAGTGAACTAGGTATACGCTGTATTTTTCAATCTCGTAATCAATGAAATGTTTCCGTTAACCTCTTTTAGGTCTTGTGTAATCTTCGTACCTACATACTGATTACTCGTATATTTTTAAACGTGTAATGGTTGCGATCTTCAGTGTTTACAGTTTGCGAACTGATTATTTTAGAAGATCACACCATATCGCACATCGACACGCGGCGCTCGCGGCTGTGACACCGTGACACGCTAATCACGCTATCGCAACGCAATGATCGTCCTATCACTCGTCGTTTATTTATTAATTTCATATTATGTCAGAGAGACGAGGCGGTGATGATTCGCAACGCTTACACTATACAATTATTGTTAGCGAAAAAATTAGAACGACTTTAGACTATAAGAAGAAAGAAATATTTTAATTTAAAGCTGATGTCAGGTATCGACTTTGAAGTCTGTGCCATTTTTCTATCTATATTAGATATAAGGTAAAAGATACGGTAATATTTTTACCTCTAATGGAATTATAAAGAATAAGTTAAGAGCAA
>DWIK01000018.1:0-10058 GCA_018248335.1 Hesperopsis alpheus texana
AGAAATGCTTAGTCGATTTTCCACTTTTGACAATCTCCTTTTTTCAGACGAGGCTCATTTGCATTAAAAGGAGTCGTAAACCGACAAAATTATCGTTATTGGAACGACAAAAATCGAAAAATGAAACACCAAAAACCACTGCATAGTCCGAAAATAACGGTATGGGCAGCAATCTTAAGCAAAGGAATTATTAGCCCTTTCTTCTTTGAAGATTCACGAGGACGAAACATCACTGTTAACACCGACCGCTATGATGCGAGGTTTGAGGGATATTTGACTCCAGAACTTACGAGATCAAGAATAGCGAATAGGAGCACTTGGTTCCAACAAGTCGGAGCGACTTGTCACAAATCAAATGATTCTGTGGCGGTTGTGAGACAGATGTTTCCTGTAAAACTAATTTCCAAAAGAGGTGATATCCCTTGGCTGGGGTCCAAGGGACCCATGACCCCCACGTAGCCCTGACTACCTCTTGACTTTTTTTGTGGGGATACCTTAAACATAAAGTCTACATGAACAATCCCAGGAACATTAGTCACTAAAGAAAAATATCCGTAGAGAAATGGCAGCAACCACCCCAGATTTATTGACAAGAGTTTTCACAAATCTGTGTTTGCGTTTAGAGGAGTGCCGTCTTAGAGAGGGCCGTCATTTAGATAATGTTATTTTTAAGAAATAAAATATATTTTATTACCTAATCATCCTATATTTTATTTCAACTGTACCTTTTGTATTTATTTATTTAGCCCATACTTAATAAAAGCACGTTCTATTGCGTCACCCTGTATAATCGAATTCTGACAATGCCGCAAGACATTAAGTTTAGCCTTTGCTTTACCTAGTTTTAGGCTTATGCAAAATATTTAAATAAATAGATAATAAAAATATCTAACAACGAATAAAACATTCTTTTAATCATCCTTGCAGGCTTATTGATCGTCCGTCTTATTTAGTTTAGGCATGCCTTTTCATACACGGGGCTTATAGGCAAGCACTCCGTTCTCTTTGTATCTGGTCTCTGTTCGCCAACTTACCGTAACCAAGTTTACAGTAAGGAATTTGTTTAACCGAAATTCCCCGCGACGCCACTGTTTGCGGCGGGGTTATTATTTGAAATTAAGTTAAGGAGTCCACCATTTTGAAACTGAATAATTAATTTAGTACCCACTGTATAATGGTTAACGGCGCAGCGTAGAGTAAAAACCAACAGTCTTACTCACGAATAAGCGAATGATATAATTATTCTACCACATTGTAATGGGATTTTCTTTTTTTTATTAGCCGACAGGAAGGAAACTTCAAAAACCTGGATATTCTGTCTTTTATTTTTTTATTAAAATTCGTTTACCTATAACAATATATAAGTATGTATTTATGTAAATACAAAACTTTACGTAAAAATAAAGGTTTTTGTTGAAAGTTAAAAGGTTTTGTAAAGTTGTATTATAAAATTCGCTTTTAGCGGTAACGTGTTTAATGTGTATATTATGTATGTATTTATATAATTTATATATAAATTTATACACTAAACAAATAATCTAACAGCAAATTTTATATGCCTATGTTAAACGTCGAAAGCGCTACGGGGATGTGATGACATTCGACAGAGGTTGGCTGATAACCCATATGTCTACTTAGCTATATTGAGACAGCGTGATGGAATATGCTCCTTTCCTGATTATGAAAAGAGTCCGGGTTGAAGGCAGTATCCAATATTTAGCGTCGGCACCTTTTTTTCTTGTCACAACAACCTGTCAAAGGCAGTTGACCCAGTTACGGTTATAGTGCTACGATGACCTGCATGGTGAATTCCAACATTCGAAAGGTACCAGGTTCGATTCTTGAGAGTTAAGAGGTGTAATTGATGAATTTACCTGTTACCGATTTGGGTATATATTGTGTATCCATCTTTCTGTGTCGATGCCATACACGATATAGAGACGATATAGAGAAAGTGTAACTACAAAAATATCAAAATAATCACCATACAGTAAGGTCCCAGTCCCCAGTCGATACAAAGATGTATCGGTACAATCCAAAAGGGCCAACAAATCAATTCAGAACCCAATATATGGGCCCAGCGAGCGGAAAGGTCCGCCAAGAAAAACAATGTTCCTCACTTCGCAACTAAACAGATACTTCATATGCCGTGCCCCGTTCACTGTGTTCACCGAGAAATGTAATTAAGACGTGCTGGGAATATGTTATAATTGTTTTTATTTATTCAATTCATTATGATATACGCGCAGTGTGCGCAGCTGACCCGGCAAACTTTGGCTTGTCTTTTTCCCCTTTTTGTAACACTTCTTGTTTATGTAACATATATATATGTAGGATGAAGTAAGTGTGACAGATAGATAGAATACCAGTATGATAGAATGAGAGGTGGAATGTAAGAGATAGAAAGAGACGGGTGCATGCGTGGGAGCGTGATGTACGAAAGAAAGTAAGATGGCGGGGCTCACGATTTTGCCGGCAAGACGAAAGGTGTGTTTTTTTTTCTTGGTGTAAAATAAAACAGTTAAAAGTTCTAAAGACGATTATTTTTCCCACGCCACCGACGCCACAACTTGGGGGCTCGTCCGGGATATAAAAAAATCAAGACGAAGAAGACGTACGACGACGAAAAAAAAAAATCACACCGGCAACGTTGTAAGCACGTGGCGCGTGGCGTTTGAAAAATTTGTTTACGAAGCAAAAAGACGCAGCGATGTCGAAAAGCAAGGCTGAGCAAGTACCGAGTTCCGAGGAAGGTCAAGAAATTAAAGCGAAGAATTTCCAATACACTGAAGATCTCATTCCAAAATTCAGTGGACAAGACAACTGCTATCCAGTGGCCAGGTGGGTCCAAGATATTGAGGACCACGCGGAAATATTTGGGTGGACACCATTGCAACAGCTAATAGTGGCCAGGAGGTCCCTAATTGGCACGGCGTATTTGTGGCTTCAAAGTGAGAGACCGTTTAAATCATGGGCGGATCTGAAAACTGCTATTGCCAAGGAGTTTCCCGACACGTTAGACCAAAAAACTGTCCATGAAATGATGAGTGCAAGAAAAAAATCTAAGAATGAATCGTATACGGACTACATGTTCGTTATGAAAGAAATGGGAAAGCGTGGCAAAATACCCGATTATGTGGCCATAAAATACATCATTGATGGCATACAAGACACAGAGGTAAATAAAATGATGTTATATGGTGTAACTACGTACGCGGACATGAAGGAAAAAATAAAAATTTATGAAACAATCAAATCGAAAAGCAAGACGGAAGCGGTAATTCGACCATCACAGCCACAAAAGCTAAGATGTTATAATTGTGGCGAGTGGAGTCATAAATCCAGTCAGTGTCCTAATAAAAGAAACGGATTAAAATGTTTCAAATGCAACGACTTCGGGCATATTGCATCATCATGTAAAAAATATGGCGGCGAGGGAGAACAAAATCGCAAAGAAGTTGTGCGGAGGGACTTCGGCAACGTTCGTCGATGGCGAGGAGAACCGACGAGACCGACCAATAATTTTGAACCTGTACAGGGATACCAACCGCAGAGCCATACTACGTCACAACATGCAATGTTCACGGCGAACAACTTCACATCAAATAATGAGAGCGATATTTGTGTTGGCAGCACTGGCGGCGTATGCGCCAACAAGATGGCCACCGATGAAATTGCAACTGTAACGTCAATGTCAACAAAAGATGTAAACATTGTCAGCGAAAACGTTATGATGGATCGAAAGCCGATGATCAAAATATTATTACATACACTATCGATGGACGCGTTGATAGATACCGGAAGCGACTTGAATTTATTAGACGAGGAGGTGTATCAAAGTTTTCTGTGCGAGTTCGAGTGTACAAATCAACGACTCACTTTGTACGGACTTGGACAATTACCTGTGCATACTACGGGATCGTGTGAAATTCCAATATGGGTTGACAATAAAAAAGTGAATGTAAAATTCCATATAATACCTCACGCATTTCTGTCATTTAAAGTTATTTTGGGTCAGGAGTTTTTGACTAATTTTACAATTGTGCTTAGTGAGGGTTCGGTTCATATACTGAATAAAAGCGAGGATTGGCTTAGGTGCTTAAATGTTGTGGCATGTTCTAGCGTTGTTTCAGGTGAATGCAGTAAATATGTGCAACATGAAGTGAACAAATGCATTCAGAATTACAATCCCAGTCAAACGAAGGAGGCTCCTTTAGAATTGAAGATCATACTTAAAGATGAAATACCCGTTGCTCATCGTCCTCGACGTATATCTCTTAAGGAACAAGAGATAGTCGAGAACCAGGTAACTGAGTGGTTGCAGAAAAACATCATAAGGGTAAGTTACTCTGAGTATGCAAGTCCTATTGTTTTGGTAAAAAAGAAGGACAATTCAGTGCGAGTTTGCGTTGATTATAGAGACTTAAATAAAAAGATGGTAAAAGACGAATATCCATTGCCAATTATAGAGGATTTAATTGATAAACTTCACGATGCAAATTTTTTCAGTGTGTTAGACCTAGAGAATGGCTTTTTCCATTTAAAAGTTAGCCAGGAATCGATAAAATATACAGCTTTTGTTACACATCATGGACAATATGAGTTTCTAAGAGCTCCATTTGGTTTGTCAATTTGCCCTAAATACTTTACCCGATTTATAAGTATAATATTTCGAGATTTAATTTCACAAAGAATAATGGCTACTTTTATTGATGACATAATTATATATGCGCAGGATGAATTACAAGCTTTAGAAAGATTTAAACAGGTTCTTGATGTTGCTTCTGAATATGGGTTACAGATCAATTGGAAAAAGGCCAACTTGATTGCACGCAGAGTCGAGTACCTTGGTCATGTGATTGAAAATGGGAAGGTGCGACCATCAACCGACAAAACCGATGCGGTGATGAGATATCCAGAGCCGAGGACGTTCAAGCAGTTACAAAGTTTTATAGGTTTGACTTCATATTTTCGAAAATACATTGAAGATTATGCTTTGATAGCAAAACCTTTAACAGATCTAATGAAGAAAAATGCTACATTCATGTTTAATGATGAACAACGCAAATCGTTCAACCAGTTGAAGAAAAAATTGGCAAGTAGTCCTGTATTATCTCTTTTCAATCCGAGGTTAAGCACAGAGTTACATACAGATGCCTCCAGCGTAGCATATGCGGCTATACTTATGCAACGACTACCAAACGGTGAGTTACATCCTATTCATTACATGAGTAAGAGAACTAAAGATGCAGAGAGCCGATACAGTAGTTATGAACTCGAAGCTCTGGCAGTAATAGAGGGAATAAAAAAGTTTCATCATTATTTGTTTGGCATTAAATTTAAAATTGTGACTGACTGTCAAGCTTTCAAAATGACGTTGATGAAAAAGGATTTAACACCCAGGGTAGCAAGGTGGGTGCTTTTACTTGATCAGTATGATTATGAGATTGAACACAGGTCCGGTAGCAGAATGCGGCACACGGATGCTTTAAGCCGAAATCCGTACACTATAGCGACAGTGGTGAGTCTCCATGACGAAATTAGACGTGCACAGGACTTAGACGAAGGATTAAAGGCTATAAAGCAAATATTGAACGAGAAACCTTATGACGACTACATATTGGAGAGTGGATTGCTATATAAAGGTATGGATAAGCAATTAGTAATACCTAGGTCCATGGAAACCGAAATTATAAGAAGAGTTCATGAAAGGGGGCATTTTTCGAAGAAGAAAATGATAGAGCTCATTGGTAGAGATTATTTTATTAAAAATTTAAATAATAAAATCGAAAACTTTCTTGTCACTTGCATACCATGTTTACTTGCTACGAGGAAGGAAGGAAAGCAGGAAGGTTTTCTAAATTCAATAGAGAAACATAATATTCCATTACATACATTGCACTGTGATCATATAGGGCCTTTGACACAGACTAAAAAGCAGTATAATTATATTTTGACGCTTGTAGATGGTTTCTCAAAATTTGTTTGGATATTTCCGACGAAAGGTACTACCTCAAAGGAAACTATAAATAAACTAATGATTCATCAACAAACTTTTGGTAACCCAGCCCGATTGATTACAGACCGTGGAACTTCATTCACAAGTTCAGAGTTCGAGGAGTATTGTAAGGAGGAAAATATTGAACACGTGACAATAACTACAGGGGTACCACGTAGTAACGGACAAGTCGAGAGAATTCATAGAATAAGTACAGTGAAAGGACGAATTTATAGAGTTCAGAAAAAAAGTGCTCAGATGATCGAAAAATCCCGATGGACTGATAATCAGAAAAAGGTAACGAGATGCCGCTGGATACACAGGGCACAGAACCAGACAGAGTGGTCTTATTTCTTCAGAAATATTCCTTTATTATTCCATTTGACCGCAAAATAAATGGTCACACGAGGTAAAGCTGATGTCCAACGTAAAAAAAAAACAGAATTACTCCTGCCAAGGTCGTTGGCAGTGACGCAATAGTTGTTGAACGTGTTTTGTATCATAGCGTACAATCATTGATAAATCCTCAAGAGGCCGAACGGTTATGAGTCGATTGTGTAAGAGGGACTTTAATATGAATATAGCTAATTTTAACTAAAGAATCTTCAAAGACGTGTCTGTCGGATGATGAAATGAAAATTGGTTTTGGAATGTTTAAATCCACTTGAAGAATTTAATGTGATATGGGATCATGTCTCTACTCTGTATCTATATATCCGTTTAAGATATCATTTTATATAACTGAAAGGAATTATTAATTTATTAAGTATCAAAAGTTTAAGGGTTCTTAAGTTCATTCCGTTGAACACTAAAATCAATCACAAAAAGTGACCAAATTTTTAAATGTTCAAGCATTTAACAAATTGGTCATGGTCAGTGTCATTTATAAATAAGAATACTTTAATGTTTGTTTCTCAATAAAAGATTAATAATCTTTAACTGTTGTTCAGTGGTACTTAACTTTTGTAATATTAATTTTATTTATCGACGCCATTTATTTATTTACTAATCGTTTTAATTCGTCTTGTAGTTCGAAGAACTGCAAAGAACAGACAGAAAGATGGCGCTCTGCGCCGCCTAAACGAAACAAAGCAACTCCGTCTTACGAATTTTCGATCAGGTCACGTGTCCTGCGAGTTTAACGTTTTTTACCCATCACAAAAAGTGCAGAACGCCGCTTAAGTTCACTTCAAAAATCACTTTATAACAAAGCATATACCAAGGCATCTGAGTAATCTATAGATTCTTAAAACCTGTCTACCTCAATTATTCCACACAATTTTCTTAAGACACAAATAGAAATCTCTCTTCTTTCCTTAGACAAATTAGAACAAAAATGTTTTCTTAAACATATCCAGCTCCACCGTCGCTCCAACATCTCAGTAATCCGCGAGAACAAATAGTTGACTATTCTAAATATACAATCAAAGCAATATGACCCGAACGTGTTATTGGAGCGAAAAGAGGAATAGTAAAAGTAAAAAGTGTAAATATATCGTTCAACGGACTCGTGAATAATCTTAGAACTGAGATAAAGTTTACTAAGACGTATAAAAATACAACGCATTACGAATCAAAAGGGCGACACCGAGATTGGAGGTGACAAGGTAATACATACAAATCAATGGACTGTAGGTCGCCCTCCGACCCGATGGACGACCTGAGGAAGATAGCGAGAAATAGCTGGTTTTACAGGGCCCGGGACCGGGAGGAGTGGCGCCAATTTAGGGAGGCCTATGACCAGCAGTGGACTTTCAAAGGTTTATGGATGGATGAAGGGTAGGAGTAGGTGTGACGTATTTGATTAATAAAAGTTTTATTGTCTTTAACACTTTTCTCGGGTCTCTTCGTACAGCGGAGAAAGGATTGAAGTGTGAAAGGACACCACGACGCTGCTTCGATGCATATTTGCAAGTTTCAAAGAGATTTATACATTTGAAACTGAATAGATCTGCTTTTTGAGTGCTAGATAAACAGTTTTTGATCTAAAAAAATAATATTGGTTACAGGTTGGAAAATCAGTTGGTTAACATGTCAGCAGTTTTCAAAATGTTCATGGGGGGGACTCCATAATGTACAATGAGTATTATCGATATACCTTGACTTAAGGTGCCGTCTAAATCACGTAAAAGAGTACAAATTTTTCCATTAGCGGTTACACATCTGCGTTCCATTTTGCGTTACTTGTGCGATCCCTTGTGAATACACCCATAACCCCCACTCACCGCGGCAGTAAGCGCTAAGTCGCGTATATAAATATATGTAATGTATCGTTGCTATTTCGTTTCTAGCTTTGTCCTAATTTCATCTGTTTCTAACATTAAATCAACAAGCTCTTTGCACGCAAACTCTGCTTACAGACACCTCCATTTCATTCCTAGCTCGCAGTGTCGCGAGTGCATCCCACCCACACTCATTTAGTATTATTTTCGTTGGAGACTGTATTGCCACACCATGGTGATATATGCCCGCCCGTCTACTTACCGGACACGCCACGAATTTATAAAGATTACGGATAGTGCCGTGGGCCGGTTAATGTTTGGTACGGAACATGATCAGAATCCATTTGTGTTTGTTTCGTATTATGATTATGATGAGTAATTGCTTTATACCTAATAATATAAGGTAGTAAACGAATGTAATTTTTGTGTAGGCGGCGGCATCTTATAGGGTTATTAATGCTATACTTCGAATAGGAGTAATGAGGGAGGTCTTAATATTGTCAGTTGTCTGGTTACCATGACATGGACTGCACCTACTCCGGGATCTAATGACCATGTGTGAATGGTCCCTCGATATTTATTTATTTAGAATTTCAGAAGATATTAATAAGAAAATCATTATGGAATAGATTATTCGTTTAGCTGTTACGCGATAAAGCTTCTGCTTTATTTATAGGTAGTTCTATACCTCTAGATTTCGAAGACGCGAAATAAGTGTACTGTGATAGCCACTGGTGTACTCAATTGAAGGGAATCATGCTCTATAGAGTTTGTGTTTACACCTTCAGGGATATATTCTTTTGCTTGGTACAATAACATACAGAAGTCTCTGTAAAAAGTTTGTCGAATTACAGACTATAAGTTCATGTGAAAGCATTGAATTTTGAAACGCAATATATTTCATTTAGAACACAAACATCTACTCCATCGAATATTATTTAATTATTCATATTCAGAAACAAATAAAACAAAAAGGATAAACCTTGAGAACTTTCGTACCCACATAGTACTCAGCAGAACTACTAATATTGGAGTCTTAAAGTCTAATCACTCAAAGTATTAATGCTAATCTAGCTATCTAGTAAAAATTATGAGATACTACTGATATAGCAATAAAATTAAGTCTGTTAACAAGGGCCCTATTGACTGACTGAAAAAGCTTAGACCCACTGGAGCCAAATGTAGCGTTCAGCCTATAACGTAATTCTTACAGAAAGGCTCCTCCTACTTTACTGGATAGTATCCATTCTTCATGAGAATTGACAAATGTGCTACAAGCGTGTTTGATTTGTTCTGTGCGAGGCAAAACTAATAGCCTTATCTCGAATAGATATTGGTGTTGTCAGAATGAATGTCGACCATTTGTGAACGGATACAGTAGATGGAAGAAATAGCCTGAGGGTCGAAAAGGTGGCAATTTCCAAGGCGGTATCCCCATACTTAGTGTGATTGAGAGTGCTGTACTAGGACTATTTTTCTCGTGAAGCAATTAAATAAGGGTATGCTCATTTCGTTTGATGAAGCAGTTACTGTTATGCAATCGTGGCATAGTCACAGGATGTCGCTGGCGGCGAAGCCAGTAACAATTTGTCAGTGTCGCCATTAGTGTCTCTGCCCTTTCCAATTGTAACTCAACATGTTTGGACGACGTGTCGCCTTAAGCTATATAACACACAAGTTTTTTTTAAATAGTAATAAGTAATTTTTTTAAATAAAAAGTAAAACATTTTGATATAGGAAGGTAGGTATCTACTAGAATGAAGGCTGATGGGTAACCTTTTTAGGTTACCTTTAATTTAAAAAATAATTACTGTTTTCGCCTTTTTTACATATATAGG
>DWIK01000019.1:0-10039 GCA_018248335.1 Hesperopsis alpheus texana
ACCAAGTTTCATCCAAATACGTCCGCTGGTTTTTGCGTGATGCTTGAACAGACAGACAGACAGACAAAAGTTCTAAAAAACATATACATATTTGGCTTCTATGTCATTCCAAGAGTGTCCCTAAATAGGAATTTCGATAAAATATTTAATGTACAGAAGAAATGTTTCTACAGATTTATTATAGTATAGATTAGAAATATTTGCACATATATTAAGAATAACAATATGATGGTTATCGTAGTAACATTAAAATAATTTCTTTATTGCCGCTTAAATACATAAAATTAGTAAAGTACATAATTTAAAAATTTTCAATACCTAATTGGCAAAAGGAGGGAACTCAGCCTTTGCTAAAACGGGATATTGATCCCACATAGCGCTGTTTTTCAGCCCCTCCTGACTTACTTTGGTCTTATGCGGAAGTTGAGAGGGGCTATCCCCGTTGCCGACTGACGTAAATCTTGTAATACAGTTATTTATTTTTAATTATTTAAATTAACATTATCATTTTAAATTAATTATTTAAATAATACATAATCCATTAATATTAATTATTCAATAAAACAAATAATATAATTTCATTCTAAATAAATAATTATACAGTTGATACATAAATCAAAATTATTGTAAAAAAAAGATAAGTTGAAGAGGAATTACTTTATAACTCATGTGTTTGAACAATACTTTGAGTAGAACAAAAAGGCTTTATTTAGATGAGAAGAGTGTTGATTCTATTCAGAGCTGAGCGGTGCCAGTGCCTACCAGTGGTGCCGGATCAACTATGGGCATATTGGAGTATACTATTGTGCAGTAATGCTCGACACGACACATGCTTGAGCCCCAGCCAGTGCAGCGTGGCGTGGGGCTGGAGACGTCTTGTCATGGAGTCGAAGGACGCGGCGTTAACATGAATAGCAAAACTTTATACACTTCGTTACGCAGACGTTACAGCGATCTTGACGCAGTCGCTGGACGAACTCAGTCGTGTGCTGGATGATCTCAACGGTGCCCCGCAGCGGGGCGGTCTTAAAATAAACACGGACAAGATAAGAGTTTGTTTATCACGTGGCACTAATCAATGGCCAACGATGACGTAGTAATATGCACGCTGAAGTGGCAAAGCACCGGCCACGGCGTTAAAAGGATTGATTGATAACCTGGGGAAAAAAGTTCTTGAATGAATGCCGTGTTTAGGCAGAAATTGTAGTCGTCCTCCAATCCGATGGATTTTAGTATGACAGTGGGTAACCGTTGGATTCATAGGGCTCAGGACTAGACGAAGTGGCTGCAGCTTAAAGAAGCTCAACCCATTAGTGCTGGATGGATGGATGGAGTTTCACAGAATACGTCCAGTATTTTAAGGACTGCATTATTTTGTGGCAATAAAAAGCTGACTGAGTTAGTTGGTTCATATAGTAAAGTTCCTGATGTATCTTTCCAATTCCTTTGTCTTCTTTTTGTTTATGGAAAACCATAATTGTAGGTTTTGCTTGGTTTACGCGAGTTAAGTATGTAACCGGAGCGTGTCGGTGTGAACTTGCAGCCAGCGATGGACTTCTGCGTGGAGCGGCTGTGCTGCGGCGAGTGGGTGCACATCTTCCCCGAGGGCCGCGTCAACGTGAGCAAGGAGGCTCTGCGCTTCAAGTGGGGCGTGGGCCGCCTTGTGGCCGACAGCGTGGCGCGCGGCCGCGTGCCACTCGTGCTGCCCGTGTGGCACGAGGGCATGGAGCGCGTGCTGCCCAACCGCGAGCCCTACCGCCTGCGCCTGCGCAAGCGCGTCTACCTCGCCGTCGGCGAGCCCATACACCTGCGCCCGCTGCTCGACAAGTCAGTATACTCGCACTGCCTTACTCTACACTACACTACGTTATAACATGCCCCGCGCAATCGATACAAAAGTTTGTGATTCCAGGTTAAAAAACGCGAACGCTTCGGAGGAAGAGACGCGGAGGGTGATCACGGAGCGCATCCAGGAGGAACTGATGCGCCTCCGCGAGCGCGCGCACGCCTTCATCCGCCGCGCCGCGCCGCACGACGCGCACCTCGCTGCCGCCGCCGCCGACAACGCACGGCCGCGCGACGCGCACGCGCATGCAAACGGCAAGACGCATGACCACACCGACAACCTTCACGATCACGATCCTCGTTCCCACAACGAGAAGGAGAAAGAACTGTGAACCTCTGGGTCAGCACCAGCAGATGCGTCTAGGCGGGGGGCGGGCCGGGAGCCACGCCTGTGCGTTATAAAACTCTCACCGTGAATGTGAAGTGTTTATGTCGATGCGTCTTCAGTTTAGGAGAGACTCGCATGCATCGACCGTTTACGTGATAGTTGCCTGACTACGAAGTGGTGCGGAGTCTCCGTAACTCATGAACTTGGCGTTCGACTCTCTGCGGCCGATACCCGTTTCGACGCTCTGAAGCTTCGCGGTAACGACACGCCGATGGTATTTTAAAAGACTTCGTCCTCGACGAATACTTACAAGACATGTCTCTGTTAACTTATTTTATCCTTTAAAACTTTAGTATAAGTTAGGTATTTCATGTTTAGATAAATTTTTACGAGCGCCGTCAGCGTCCGAGCGCGCTTCGATGAGACGTAGACGTGACATTAAATTACCTCATATTATATTGAATAATTTATGCGAATTCAAGTAGAGTTTGAAACTAATTTATATACTTTTATATGGTCACCCTCGCGGGCGCAGTGACGGACGGACAGCCGAGCGAGTGTGCGCACTGACGCACTGACGCACTGACGTACTGACGGACTGACGGTACCATATCAAGGCACGGACTATACAAGACGCGAACTTTCTACATAGAACATAGATTTTGTATAACTGTTTACATTGTACAGAGGCGACGAGGGGCGCCCCCGCGTGATCCTTTTATAGGCTTTTTAATATACATATTTATATTTGTATAGTGAATATAGTGAATACAAGGTGGCGGCGGGCGGCGGGCGGCGGGCGGCGGGGGGCGGGGGCGCGGCGCCGTCACGTGTATCGGGATTATAACGGGTTTAAGAGAGTTGCTCGGAGTGTGAGCTTTATGTAGTGTTTTAGATAAGTTTAAAATTTTATTATATTTATAATGTATGTGCGAATAAGTATTCCTCTAGAGGCCGTGGTGCGCTAAGTGGTCGCGTGGCCGACGCTGGAGACGCGTGGGCCACGCTCTACATTTTTCCGCAAAATTGAAAAATGATAGAAGCGCTAAGAGAGACGCTCTCCACATGTACTCGGTGCAATCACTCCTCAGACGCTCGCCGACAGCCGACGGGCAGCATTGTACGTCTGACGCATTCATTTGGAGACAACACAGCTTTAATTAAACGCATTATGCAACAAGTAGGTAAAATCATACATCTTCGATATTTTTTTTTCTTTTGGAAACTGAACACGCTTTATGAATATTTCCCTTCGTCCGTTTTGATAACGATGTGTATATGGGCGTAGGGGGCAACCCGTCGTGGTAACGATAATGTATGATCATGGGGGACGCACATTAGAGTGATAACTATTACAGAAATTAATCAAACCACTAATTTATATTCTGTCACTAAATGACAGTTAGCTAGGAAAGTCTGTTGAAACGGACGGAGGGCCGTGCACGGAGACGCGTCCGGATGAAATGCGTGAAAGGCTAGCTAGTCGACTCGTTGCAGCAGCAGCAGCAGCAGCAGCAGCCGCGCCGGGCGATGAGGCGATGTCTGTCTGTTTGTTTAAAAAGCTTCTGCCCTGTGCCGACATGTGCAGACGTACAGTGCTGCCCCGCTGCGCTGTGTAAATGTTGCAACAAGCAACAGTGTATGCTAGTCAAATTGGGAATAATCTGTCCAGTGTCACAAAATCAATAGTTACACAATTAGGTACCTATACTTTACTGCAGTTTTATTTTAAACGCGCAAACCGACATGTGCACAATTTTATATAATTATCAAAGTTGTAAGTATTACGGTAGCTACAGGCCTCTTGTCCAGACCTGCACTGCCGTTTGTCGTGGGAGTTGATGTTTGTGTTGTGGATGTGCGCGTGCGCCGAGCTCGGTCACCAGGACCAGGACTTGCCAGCTGTAACTACTGCACGGGTCGATTTCAAAAATTGTGCTGATTTTTGAAATTTCTACTGTTGTTTTTGTTTTGTAATGTTTGTAATATTAAATCATAACTTTTTAAGCCTTTGTAATGTAGTGTTGGTGTTGCCTTCTACAGACTGTAATGAGATACTTAACTCTTGTTTTAAAGTAGGTTTTAAGTGATTCCCATTGTTTGGTTAGACGGAAAACATATTTATAAAATTTTTAGCACTACTCCAACTCTGAATTGAGCAAAAATTTATTAAAAAATTTACTTTTCACGAACGCAGCGAAAACGCCATCAGCCGGGTCAGCTATTTTAGTCTATAGATTGTCTACGGTTGCGACAAAACTGACATCGCAACACTGGGCAACCTCTCGATTGAAATAGTGATAGCGTTTTGAGTTTATTATAATGAAATAAACAATAAAGTGAAAATATGGAGCCTGTTTGCACTTATTTTTTCTTAAATTGATAAAATATGGTTTCTTTAGTCAAATATGTATAGTAGAAAATATGAATTTAGTGCGCAAAGGTTGACACGCGGCCTGCGTGCAGTTGTGTGAGCGAGAAGTGTTATGAAGTCCTTTCATTCGTATAATTGGCTCGTACCGAATTAGTTACAGTGAAATGAGTCCAGCAGCCTGTTGGTGACGACGCGAGGACCGCTCACCTGAACGATGTCCTTTTAACTTTCTAGCTGTATATAAACCATGAGCTTTCCAATTTCTAGTACCCAATTCTGAACACAATTTTGAAAACGAATTTTTAGTATTTTTACATGAGTTTACCTAGATGTTATCATTTACCGTACAAACAAATGTCTTTATACATTTTATCTAATGAATTGTATCAAATTAAATTTTAAAGTTATTTATCTTTATGTAGTTATTTTATAATAAAACTGTCAAATAAGTATATAAAGATAAATATAGAATGAAAGTATGCAACCGTCAGCCCGGCGCGCACTTCTCGCCGCATCTTTGCCTAATATTTGTGGGTTATCACAGAACACTGACAGTGTCAGCAGCGCGGGCTCCCGCGGGCAGAGTGTGGGGGGTGAGGTGCTATTTCAGTTGTAAAGCTCTGCGCCAGACTGTAAGCACTCGAGTGAACTTTCATTTAGACTCATTTGACAATCTTAACAATAATAGACAAAAGACACTTGATTTAAAGTTTTAGTTAAGTTGTGCTGTGTGTGCTGATGAAGCGCGTTGTGTAATTATTACCATCGTTGTTCAGAGAGCAGGCGGTGAAGATACTCGTGTTAAGTTATAATATATAGTAAGGGTTTAGTGGTGCAGCGGGCGGACGGGATGTTGTGTATATTTGGTGCGAAAGTTCCGTTAACTGATGTGTCTTCCGCTAGCGCTCCGCCCCGGCACTCCTCGCCACTCGCCATTATCGCTAATAATGACAACCAAGCATGACTCAACAGACGAAATAATTATTGTATACATTCCTATTTCTATTAAACGGTAGTACCTATATTGAAGAACTATAAAATAATAATGTAAAGCACAACGCACAATACAAACCAAAGCTAATATCCCTTCCCCAGTGACCACGTCTAAATGAAGGGCAACACATGACCGCGCCGTCGTCGCGAACAAAAGCGTTTTACTGTTTCGTGGCAGGGTGTCCAACTGTCCAGTTCCTCGTGTTTTTTGATTGTGAATAGACGTGTTGCTGCCGTGGACCGACGCAGGAAACTTATTGCTCATTTGCTATTAAAAAGACATTTCTCTGTTTTAAATAAAATATACTGTTTCAATTTGAAGGAACTTAGCTTTATTTCTACATTATTTTTTGTTGGTTGGTCAGTTTAGTTGTCACAATAACGAGCGGCAACGGGGGCGGGGGCGGGGGGAGTCTACGATTTTATATTTATTTAAAGCTATTAATGAGCCATAACTATGAGTTGTCATCATTTATTCCGGGAAAAGTGCTTTTTGAGAATCTATGTATATTTTTAATTTAGAAATAAATGGATGGATCCTTTCATGTATTTATTTATTTCCCACGGACTAAAATAAAACACACAACTTGTACAAAATTTTATTGTATTTTTAACGACTAATCAATGTACAGTTACAGTACAAGAGACGCCGCCTCAGCGCCGCTCGGCGTCTCGTTGTACTAACTCACAACAGATAAAATCAAAAGTATAAGTCATCAAAATACTAAAACGCTACAATAAAAACCAACTTACCAAAGTAATTTTTTTTGTTATCAAGTAAAATCGGGCTTAATATTTCTTTTCTCAATATAATATTTACAAGGCATTAGAAAATAGATTTTTGTTACTCTTCAACATTCTCAGATAATACAAGATGTTTGTTTAAAGGCCCGGGCGTGCGGGGCGCCCCGCGCAGCCGCGGCTGTCCGGCCGAACATTAACCAATTATTATAATAAGCTTCCACACCAGAGCACCGATTACGATTACGAAACTACTCATTCAAACTTGAAACCACTCTGCATGTTTCAAAGTCGCACCTGAACTTCACACACAGTAGAGAATATGCGTCCTTTGTATTCTATGCAGAAATGGAACACGCGGTGTGCCCGTGGGCATACTCGTGCCTGAGGGAGTGTATTTTCTTGACCGCAGGTTTCCACCCTAGTGTATATGAACTTATTGAATTTTTGTACATTATTAAAACATTTGAAACTGTAGCCACCTGTAGGGAAGACCACCTTCCCACCTGTATGACTTATCGTCATACAATAAAGGAATGCTTGCTCGATAGTAGAAGTGGTACATGCACTAGACGTTCAAATTTATAAAAGTTGTAAACTAAATCGTGGCTCTTTTCTGTTGAGTCCATATGGCGTATATGGCTGGCTGACTGACTGACGGACTGACCGACTGACTGACTGAAATCATAGGACAACCTTACGGCTTACAATTGTTTATGTAGGTACGCAGGTCTTAAAGTTATATTCTACAAATAAAAGCAAAAGATTTTCATTATTCCAAGCAATTAGTTATGATAACCTACAATTTTAGAATTAATATGAATTTCCAATGTCTTATTTATGTGTAAAGCAGTCATATTAAAATTATTAACACAATACATTTCTCTGAACAGAATAATATATTTAAATATTCTTGTTTGGTGGTAACAATGGTGCATCAGGAGACATGAAGTAGTATTGCATCCAACACAGCGGCGCGCGGCTGGCCGTGAGACACATACATACATACGTCGTAAAGGTCCGAATATTCTGTTCTAGACGATTCGCAAATCTAGATATAGCGAATTCCATTTGATGATACTTTTTCAAAGCCACTAGCTACACCTACACCTGTCTTAGCACAGATGAGTGTAGGCCGTGGGTTCGATCCCCACCCAGGACAAATTGCGTGATGATCACTATAACACAGGCTCCGCCTACTTTGGGATCAGATGACCGTGTGTGAATTGTCTCCTGATATATTTATTAAGAGACATGATGTACCTCCAGTGCCGCGGCTAACAAAATGGCAGCACAGTGAGACCCGGAAAAGGTTTCCAATTATTACAATTGCTTCATATCTATCTACTTATCTCGTATGTGCGCTCGGAAGTACCTTGTCGTCGCTCGTGAGAGAAACTTAATTTTATGTTAAATAGTCTTGTTTTGTGTTCCGGTAGAATGTGGCACGTCGGATGCATTTGTTTGAAACATGTGTGGAGCCGCGGATGTGTCAGTGCAGCGCGACGACGGAGCTGGCGCCGAAGGGCGGCGAGTAGGCGATGCCGAGCGCCGCGAACACGGACAGCGGTGGCGCCACGTTGGCCAGGAACAGCTGGCCGGCGCGCGGCGGCGCCCCGGGCAGCACGCCCGCCACCACGCCGCGCACCGCGCCCGCCCCCGCGCCCGCGCCCGCCCCCGGCCCGCCCTCCAGCAGCAGCACGCCGCAGCGCGCGCCGCGCACCCACTCCAGCACCTCCGCGTACTTCTCTTCTTCCTAACAACGTCAGACATCTTACTATGGCCTACACTTTTATTAATTTAATAATACGTTACATTTATATATGTCCATTTCTTTGGCGCGCCCCACAGCCCAACACGACTATGTCCACGTGACTTCAACAACAAATGACGTCACAGCGATTACCTGTTACCACTATAATCAATTGAGCTACTTTTAATTAAAATTATTGTTTTTCCACGACATATATAATAATTATGTTAGAAACATTTGTTATTGCGACACGATTATCGCACGACATTGCGACACGACGCCGACACCCGTGTGACGACAAATCGATAAGCGATTATAAATAGTAACGCAGCGCTTTATAATAACAATAATCGGAACGGTTTCGTGAGGGCTTCGGAAGACGAAGGAATTCTTCGCATTGGGATTGGTGATTGTTTTCATAATCAAACTAACTGTTTCCCAGAAACTAAACGTAACGAACACCCGTGTGAGAGTAAGTGGCGGCGACTGTTCCCCATAAGCATGGGCACCACCAGAAGTAGCTATGTCTCGGATAGCTTTCTTCAATGATTGTGGCTACTCACCAGCCTCCATCGCGTAGCCAGCGGCCGCGGCTGCAGCGTGCAGCGCGCCATATTCCTTGCCATCCATGCCGCCCAGCATCATCACTCACTCACACATAACACTTGCATGCACAGCAGCACGTCCGCCCTCTGCCGGCGCGCGGCGACATGTGAGCGCGGCGCACGCGCACGGCCCGCCTTCCGCCGCCATTGGTGCGCGTCCGCCAATCGCTGCGCTTCATTTCAAACGCTTTCCTTTTTCCGTGTCGCGTTCTATTTGAAGCCTGCTGATGCATCCCTACTTAATGCTGAAGGATTTCGAGCTCTATGTCAATTAGTTTAGAATTGGTTTTGGGTTACAGGGAGACGGTAATGTGTCTGTTTTCCCGTCCGGTCGGCTGCGCTTGGGCAAAGTTGGGCAAAAGCGGGACGACTCTACACACTATGCGTCGCTCGAGTAAGTTCTGAGTGGGAGGTGGGGGCTGCTGCTACGTGTTATGTGCTGTGTACATACAAGTTAACACTATGTATTCGAATTGTTAGTAAAGTGAGTTAATTACAAATGTTTGCTGTTTGATTATGCAATAATGTAAACATTTGCTTGTGGTGTTGCATACTTGGGCACCTTTTTATCATGCGAACCAAGAAAATCAAATTGAAATGTAGCTGATGATTGTTGTAGGCTAGCTGATAACTCCCTGAAATTCAACACACTTTATTCCTGCTAAAAATTGAGAATCTTATCTAATTTTCATTAACTAATTAATATTATTTTGCAGTTTCTCTAAAATCAATACGCACTTTGTATTGATAAAATAGGTACCTAATTAATTTCATTTTTAGTTGTAACCGTAGATATTTCCAAAGTCATCTTATCTATACTTGTATGCAAATAAATAAAACTGGCGTCTCTGTTTGTAATACTAAAATTACCGCTTTTTCTTAAATGCATATGGATGTATGTACACACGGTACACATACCAAAATAACATTTTTTTAAATATATGTCTGTCTGTCCGTCTGTCTATCTGGGCTGGCTAATTTCTGGAACGACTGCACGGATTTTGACAGGACTTACACTGGCAGATAGTTGATGTAATGAGGTTTAACTAAGGCTACTTTTATTTTAGAATTGTGTATAAATTAAATTCCATCCAGACTAAGTCGTGGGCACAGCTAGTATATATATAAATAAATCAGTAAGTAGGTATATGAAAACAACGAAAGCTGAATGCACTAGGCAAGGTGGGTGCCCTATTCCGCGCCACTGGTTCCCCGCCTCGATGGCGCCACTCCACATTTCACTTGGAACGTGGCTAATCTAAGTGAAAAACCTTAAATAACCTCCGCTAACTATCGTAAAAACAAAACCGTGAACGACATTAACATGCTTTTATTTTTATTAACACGCTTTTATCGCTTGGGTTGTATGTATGTAACGGAAACTTTGAACATGATTTTGA